>JAKCPI010023383.1:0-25744 GCA_023213315.1 Euborellia annulipes | reverse complement strand
AGAGAATTGAATTAACATAAGGAAGAAAGAAAGCACATGAATATGATGACTAAGCAAAGCAAATAGATAGTGAAGATATTTATAAAAACATTTAAATATGAAAATATTATTATTTTTCTTTTTTTTTAGCTACTTACATTTACGTAGTTAAGAGAAAAAAAGAAAGATAATGGGCTGGCCGGTGTCGGCGGCTTTCTTACCTGAAACAAAAATTAAAATTAAATTGTTATTATAAGAATCTTGGTAAGGGAGTTTAGATGGTTAGCCAGAGGCAGGCCAATGCATTTTTTCTCTCTCCTCCTCCCCCCCCCCCCCCCCCCCCCCCCCCCCTCCCCCTCCCCCCCCCCCCCCCCCCCCCCCCCCCCTCCTCCTTAACCAGTCTTGACAATTTCCGACGTCTAATGAATAATTCCCATATTAATTGAGAGTGAATGCGAAAATGGACGACGAATATTAGTAAACACAAAAATTTCAATTAGTGAATGTGTGTTGTGAGGTCAATCACACCAGATTTTTTCCTCTCCCATCGTTAATCACATTAATTTATTTAATAGATTCTCGTTGTAGACTTAACGGATTAATTTTATTTGTATATATATTTTTTTTTATTTAATTAGATATAGAAATGGAAATGTCTGATTAGTGACTTCTTAAGAAAGGTGTCATGAAGTGTCAGTTGAAACCGTTAGTTACTTAGTAAACTAGTCTTTTTTTTTTTTTTAAGAGTGTATGTTTATTTATCAAGAGACACACATATAGCCCGCTATCTGAGGCAAATACTATTTTGAGACCACTAACATGTAAGTAAAAAGCATTTTTGTTTACAATATGAAACTACAAAAATTGAATTTTTTTTTTACTTTCTCTTACCTATATATGTTAATATATAGAGAGAAAGTATTGGATTCATGTCAAAAATTCGATATTTTTTTTTCGATTTTCTCAAACAATTTTGATTAAGGTTCAAAAATCAATTATTTTTTAGATGCTCTTTAAAATTTATATTCTCATTTTGCCATTGAAAACTTCTGAAGACTACTTTACTCTTGTATTTCATAGGAAAGATAGGAGAAATGGTTGTCAGGGTATCAAAATATAAATATTTTCCCATACTTATAAATTTTACATCTTGAATTTTAATAAATCGGTGGAAACTAAATATATCTCGCCCTCGGGGCTTGGTGTAGAGGTTAGCGTGCTAACCTCGTATACCAAACGTCGCGGGTTCGGACCCCAGGCAGTCCGATGATTTTATTTAAGCCATTTGGATACCAAATGGCTTAAATAAGAATGCCTGGACCCCATATATGTATATTAAATCAATAACAGTTATCGTCTAAAGTCTTAAATGGCCTAAGTTGCCGAAAAGACAGTGTGAATGTGTGTCTGAGTGTGAGTGAGAAAAAAAAGTGTGAAGGTTTGTTTTTTATTTTATATTATATAAATATATCTCGACACAAAAAAATCCAGCGTGACAAGCACAGAACACAACTTTCGATTACCGAAGGTGCGCCCAGTCACACCAGATTTTTATTAATCTTTTTTTAATTTTTTTTTTTAATAATAATTTTGTAATTAATAAGAACAAGCCTTCACCTCCAACCTCGTGGGCGAGAGATAGAGATAAATTTTAAAATTCAAGGGATGTAGGATCAAATTCCAAGCAGACCAATGGATATTTATTCAAATCAACCTGGTAACAAGCCCCCGGGTCTGGCGTAGTAAGTAGCGTGCCTACCTCCTATACCAAACGTCGTGGGTTCGGACCTAGGCAGTCCGATGATTTGACTTAAGCCATTTGGATACAAGATAGCTTAAATAGAAATGCCTGAACCCCAAATTGATATATTAATTACAACGGTTATCGTCTAAAGTCTTAAATGGCCTAAGTTGCCGAAAAGACTGTGTGAATGTGAGTGTGAATGAGAAAAAAGTGTGAATGTTTTTTTAATTAAAAAAAAAAAAAAAAAAACCTGGTACCAATTGATATATAGATAAATGTGCCTGAAAGATATTCTGTATATAGTCTAGTAATTAAATACTCAAATGTGTTTATTAAAGTCTTTGTGGTTTGAATTATTATTATTAGGGGAATTTTTAATTATAGACCACATTTTTTCCCTTTTCACTTGAAGCGGAGCAAGTGCACATTACTTGATAATGGCTGCAAAATAAGCAGTCGAAACGTTGTACAGTATTTAAATTTTTAATAAATAAATAATAAGAAAAATGTGGTCTATAATTAAAAATTCCCCTAATAATAATCAAATACTCGATGGTCAAATAGTATCGTTTGAAAGTCTATATGGCAGCAAAGGTAAAAAAAAATTTAAGTTCTTTTTTCGTAGAGTTAATCAGTTCAAGTGGGTAGCCTCCCTAAGGCCGTGCTACGGCTGCGGACCCAAGTCATTCAGCTAGTGAAAATTACAATAAATACAATTATTAAAATACAGAAAACCGGTTCTTAAACTACAGTAGGCGTACTACTTTATTTAGTGGTGTATGCAAAGAGAAACAAGTTATTTTTTAATTGTCCAAAATTAGACATTTTGAAATGTAACAGTTATTTTAATAATTTTAATAAAAAATCAGTTTAATTAAATTCTGCTTTATCTAACAATTTCTAAACTGGGAGGCTGAAGTTCTTTTTCTAGTCGCATTGCCTATCTTTCGTGGCATGTCAACGACGGCATAAACAGGTATGTCAATAAATTTGCTATGACGTAATTAAAGAGAAAATTGATTTGAACTAACAATGTCCTAAAGAAGGAATCATTTCCATTGTAAAAAAAGAGATTTCAATAATGCTCCAGAAAACAGCATCCCTTTAAAAAATCAATAGAAGCTAGAAGAGAGAAATGAATCATTCATTGCCTAAGGAACCTTAAAATATTGTAATATTGTCATTTAATAATAAGAGGAAATTATGAATTGGCAGTCTAGAATTCAAAGAACAGAGAGATAGAAAGACGCTATGGGTTTGTATCTGAAGAAGGGCACAGAAACGTTGTAACAAGTTCAAGTAAACCAGAGTTTTTAATTGATTAACAACTGTGAAAGCTTTAGGGCTGGTTGCTTCACTTATAATTAATTAGCTAACATTTGTACAAGTTTTGTTTATGTAATCATATTTTACTATGAATATTATTTACGGAGTATTAATTTTGAATAATATTGTTCTTATTATGTAATTTTCATTCATATTATTCATTATTACGTTTGTTCTTGCTATGTATTTTCTATTTATATTATTTGCTAATATTTTGCTCTTAATATGTAATTTGTATTGCTGTTTTAATTAGGTTGTATTTAATTTTGAACATTTTGTTTCTAAATGTATTGTTTTGATAATAATTTTGGAATAATGTAATTTTTACTTTTATATTATTTGTACACATATTTTGTATTTTATTTGTTTTTATATGTTTTATGTAAAAAAGGAATGGCCGGGTAGCCAACCCTAAATAAAAAAAAAAAAAAAAATTAGCTAACATAGTTGACTATGACTTTCGAGTCTTTTCACATCTAATTAAGCTAATCATATGATTAAATAAGAGTTCAGATCATAAGAAGAACCAAAGTTCAGTATATGGCTTAACTAAGGGGTGAAATTAGGAATACAAGCCTTGTTTAAAAATTTTTTGTTAAAAGATTCATTAGCTTTAACAATTTTTATCAAGTTGCTAACTTAACTTATACCTCATATAGCTAATCATAAGTGAAAAAACTCATTTTTCAACTCGAAGGTTAAGCGTTTGCTGTTTACTATATCTACTATGCTAGCTGACTAGAAGAGAAGCACCCGGTCCTTATTAGTCACTCTGCTATTAAAATAGTTGTTAGTGGGGTGTGAATCCTTGGGTTCAGCAGTCATTTGTGAGGTAAATGAGTTGGATCGGCAATTAAGCAATTCTTTCTTATTAAAAAGAGAGACTCTCTCTCTTAGGAGGGGCTCTGGCGGGTTTCGTGACTAATGTCCTTGGCTTTCTTGTTTTTTTTTCTTTTTTTCGAGCAAGGAGTACTCTAACCTGACACTTGTTCTAATCTCTCTGGTCTGCCTTCGGGTTGTCATGAAATAAAAAGCTCTGATTCATTTATCTCTCTTCTCCTTCCAGTTGCTATTGATTTTCCTTAAAGAGATGGATGATGCTTTCTGGGGCATTAACGAGATCTCTTATAAAAGGGATTTATCGTTAGATTAATTTTATACGTCTTCGCCTAGTGAGAAGGGTGAAGCCCCAGATTTCTAGTTCAAATTTAATATCTGATTGGGATATATATTTTTTGGGTTTATCTAAGGGGTTCTATATCTTCGGGTTCGCATTCCGTTTCATGCGACAAAAATTGGCTACCAATAAATTGAGATAAATAGATACGGGGTCAAAATGACCTCCGTTGCCGAAAAAGACATTAAGTAAATAAAAAAAAAAAATAAGATGTTGGCTTCTAGAAATGATTGATTTTGCAAGGTTTACTCTAATGCAGGCGCTCGAACAGGTAATTCAATAATTGGACCCTGTTATGCATTAGTGTGTCAAGCGCCAAAAAAATATTAAAAATTGAGTTAAGCACGGAATATTGTTTCAAATGCTATAATTAATAATATTTTTTATGAAATATGTCCTAAAAAAATTTATATTTAATGTTACTTGCACAATTGACAAAAAAAATTATATATAATCCAATGAAAATAAAAAACTTCAATTTTTAAAAACTCAGTAGGTGGCGCTTGACACACTAATGAGTAACAGGGTCCAATTAGCGTTGTCAGAAATATTTATTTGGTTGACGAGCGACTGGTTTGCAAAGTACAGTTTCGGCCATTCTTGCAAAACAATCGTCAACCAAATAAAAATTTACTAATTATTGATTGAATCTGCTTGTGTACCTGCATTAGAGTAAACCCTCAAAACCAATCAATTTTAATTTAATATAGGCCTATATTTCGGCTACTTCTACAAAAGATTATATTCTTAAAAATTTATTTATTGGTGTGGAAGATCTACCAAACTTCCCCAGAATAATTAGATATGGGGGGGGGAGATGGTCAATGAAAGAGAAATATTAATTTTATTTTCATTTGAATTTTGACCCTTTAAAACTATTGATAAGTTTAATTTTTTTAAGAAAAAGTTTGTTCGTCTAAATAAGAGAAAAGTTATTTTCATTCATAGTTGATATAAGCCTATAAATAATACTGTAGTTACAATGATTAGAACCGAAACTTAGGAGTTGAGACAAAGTTCCACTCTACAAGATCACGATCCGATCCGCAGACCCAAAAGTGAAAAACAATTTATAAATGAATAAAATATTTATAATTCTCAATCTGATCCGATTTTGAAAAAAAGTAAAAATGAATCTAGATCAAAATCCAGATCCAGGAACAGATTTTCAGATTTTCAAAACTATTCTTTTATGTCAATTTTCAATTTGAATAAACAAAATCTGGTGTGGCTGGTCGTACAGCACACAACTTTCTCTTAACCTTCGGGTAGAGAAAGTTGTGTACCGTGCTACACAGTTTTTGTGTAGAGATATATTTAGTTGCCCGTGGCACTCAATTTGTTCAGACAGACTGACAGACCATCTCGCAAAAATCATTGGATTCAGGGGACCATAAAACGTGAGGATCCATCAAAATCTCGAGATCGAATTTTTGACATGAATCCAATACTTTATATATTTCATATATGGACCCTGTTACGCATTAGTGTGTCAAGCGCCAGCTACCGAGTTTTGAGAAAATTAACATTAAAGTTTTTTGTTTTCATTGGATTACTATATAATTTTTTTTTTGTCAATTGTGCAAGTAACATTAAATATAATTTTTTTTAGGACATATTTCATAAAAAATACTATTAATTATAGCATTTGAAACAATATTCCGTGCTTAACTCCATCTTTAATTGTTTGGCGCTTGGCACACTTATGCATAACAGGGTCCATATTGGGTAAGAGAAAGTAAAAATGAACATTTATTTTAAATCTCTTAAAGATTTTATTTTATTCAATCCCTTTCTCAGCTCTTAAAACTTTAAGACCAAATAAGAGGATCATTTTTCACCGGAAGTATCACTTCCCTAAATAGACCTTGTTGAAATAAATATTTGTATTCCTGTCTGGGATACATTTTAATTATTTATTCACCTAATAATCAAATTGAAAATGGAATAAAGAGGGGAATAAATTTACAATTTATTGATTTCATTGTTTTAATAAAAATGTAGAAATTATTTCGTTTATTGCTTCATTCTCTATCCATCCCCAGAATGCCCATTAGCATAAACATTGCTGTTATCCTTATGAATGCTCAAAACAACGCTATGAAGATAGATCCAGCCCTGAAGATGGCCCTAAATGGTATCGAAACGTCGGCCCTGGCTTGAAGTAAACGAACTAATGTCTTCTCTTCTGACAATACCATCACCTCCTTTAACTAATGTAAATCTCACAAGTTACAGTTACAAAATTTAAATGTTCTTCATTTTTAATTGAAATTTGGAATCCACTAGAAACCTTTTCAATTAAATTTTTTCCACGTAAAGGGTTAAAGTAATATTTTTTTTTTAAAGATGGAAATTTTTTAAATTGATTCTACACGATTAGATTAATCATTGGAAAATTGCAAATATATGTGAGGGTATATTTTGAGCTTTCACACAAAAACCTGTTTAAAGGAAATAAATTATATCAACCCTTAATATCAGATAACGTCTCTCCTTGCCAAAACTTTCTTTTTTTTTTTATTCGATGACAGATCGTGAAAATTAAATCTGAATTAGCTTAAGGCTTATTGGACAGGCTCCAAAAGATAATTTCTAATTTTTTATCTTTTTATGTTGGTATGAACTTAGGAAATTAATTTTTAATTAATTGTGAATTCAAGAAATATCAAGTATTGATGGGTGTCAAGTGATAAAAGTATAAAATAGCAGGTGTTAATCGTACACACCTGGAAAAAGAAAACTGCAAAGGACCTCTCCTTCACTTAAGGTTAATTCATACAATCTGGGTGGCTGTAGAAACTATATATTGTAATATATATCGAATTAGCAGAGTGCCTAACTCCATTTTTGTTTATTTTTCAGGAGAGCCAAAAAACATTTCATTGTCATTGTTAGAGCCATTGTTGAACACTTTTCGAACTGAAAAATTTGAATTACGCTCTTACCCAGTTCAGGGCTTAAGGAGAATGATATTTTTCAACAGAAAATACAAAAAATGATTTTCGGGAAAAAAGTGGATTTAGACACTATTCTACTGAGAGCGTCGATATGCTAAATAAATTGAGGAGTATGTCTGTCACTCGTTGTGGATTTATTATACGGAGGATGCTCAATTATAGAATAATCAAAAAAGGAGACGTAAGAGATAATCACTTTCAAAAATGTTCAGGAAGTTTATTCTTTAAGCAATGGCTCCCAACAGGTGATCCGCGGGGTCACGCGAAATGTCACTGAGAAATTAAACTATTTTAAAAATACAAAATAATGTATTGTAAGTCAAGTAATTACTTGACTTACAGTACCCATTATCATAATCTAAGTTGAGCTGATTGTAAAAGCTGTTATAAATTACTTACTAATGCAACTCAAATTATTATGTTTGTAATATTCTAATCTACAATTTAATAATTTAAGGGGTCCCTGTCAGTATAGCATCCGATGAGAGGGTCCTAGAAGTTAGAAACCACTGTTCTTAGAGGATTCTTTGGCAGATGGAACGGCAAAAAAGGCATAAAATTTATTTTTCTTGATGGAATTTTATTGATCTACGACCTGTGTGTGCATAAAATCTCTGGATTCGGTCGCAGAGGACCATCATCAGGTCATTTTTAAAAAATATATGGCCTATATATATTACAAAGTGTGTGAAAAAATCGGAGTTGTTTTTTTGACAATAATTTTATCAAAAAATTGTACACGTCCCACTTTGTCAATCTATAATGTTTTTTTTTTTTTTTTAATTCACCTGAAGATGGTGATCTTGTGCGAGAGTAAATTTCCAGAACATTATTGAAATATAAAATAATCGTGTATTTAGCAACACCAGATTTTTTAAGATGTATGTTGTCGATTCAAATGATAGATGATTTAGTAATTGATTGTTTTCTTGAACATTGATTAATTGATGATTGAGAGAGAGAGAGGAGTGAGACGCACACTCAAACTTAGGAACGTTAGTTTTTTCTAGCTGACGAAATTTTTTATTGCACCTTTGCACTCTTTCTAAACAATATGATTTAAATGCATTTTATCGTTTACAACGGGAAGGGAACCTCTAAATCTATGAGTATTTAAATTGGAAGTTCTTTTCTCGACATTTAGATATTTTATCCGTCTAAATAGGCCTATGGACACGCGATCCTAAAGTCCTTATAGAAAATTAATCTTCTGTACGGTCATCTACAATCGATTTAGTTTAGACATTTTTATCTCTAAGGTCTGTGAGACGGGATCTCTACCTCTGCTCTAAAGGATATGTAGGAATTAATAATAATAAATATTTCCATACAAGTGGAAGTACCTCTTGGAATTAGCCTATCCAATTCAAAATTATTTCATACTAGCTGCGGAGTCATCTCAGGGTTCCTTGTTTTAACCATAAGCCCAGTGGCGGCGCGTCCACTAGGCAAACTAGGCGGCCGCCTAGGGCGGCAACCTGGGGAGGGCGGCAAAAAGGGAAAAATAAAAAAAAATGTCGGTTCCGCAAGCGGCACCCAAAAAAACTTTTGGTTCCGCGGGCGGCAAAAATCGGCAAAAGTCTCTAAAAAAAAGGTAAAATATTTTTCCGGACTGGGAAAAAATTTTGGTCCCGGGCAAGAGAAAATGTTCCGCGGGCGACACACGGGAGAAAATTTAGTCCCGCGGGCGGCAAAAATGTTGTGTCTCTAAAAAAAAAAAAAGGTAAAATATTTTTTCGGACGGGAAAAATTTAGATACCGCGCAAGATAAAATGTTTCGCGGGCGGCACACGGGAAAAAATTTTGGTTCCGCGGCCGGCAAAAATTTTGTGTCTTTAAAAAAAGGTAAAATATTTTTTCGGACGGGAAAAAATTTTGGTTCCGCGAAGAAAAAAAAAAAATTTAGCAGAAAAATTTTTGAGATCAGGGAAAATTTTAAGGAGGGGGGCGGCAAATTAAATTTTTAAAGTTTTTTTGGGGGGGGGGGGCGCAAAAAAAATATCTTGCCTAGGGCGGCAGAATAGCTTGCGCCGGCCCTGCATAAGCCGCAATTTTTCTTTCACTTATCGAAAAAAAATGACTATTATTCTTGTTATATTTGGATAGATAAACCTTCGTTTTATTCTTTAGTTAAAGTGTAAATGCCTTAGAGATAATACCATAAAGGGCAGATAGGTTTATATAATATTGATTTCCTTTCTCTTAAAATTCAGGTTAGCACTTTTTTTATTTTTTAACCTTTCGGTATCATAGGCCTATTTAATTTTAATTTCATTTTATTGATTGGTTCTAACAAAAAACATATGTTGCGGCCCTTTTCTGTCCTTAAATGAATCATTCCCTCCCTCCCTCTCCCCCAACCCGCCCGGAGGAACCCTTTCAAATGCCTGCCTGGCTGGTTGCCTTAGTTTCCTCTTGACACGAAGCTTTTGAACAAAATCGACCAACGAGTACTAGTACTTTACTGATGCACTATTTCAATTTTTTTCGATTATCTCAAAATTCGCTCCAACGATTTTTTTTAAAATTCAAAAATCAATTATTTTTTAGATGCTCTCTAAAATGTATATTCTCATTTTGCCGTTGAAGACCACTTTACACTTCATAGGAAAGATAGGAGAAATGGTTGCAATGGTAACTAAATATAAATATTCTCCCATAATTATAAATTTTACATCTCTCGTACTGTCGGAAACTAAATACATGTCGAAACAAAAAATCAGATGTGACAAGCACAGAACACAATTTTCAATTACCGAAGGTAAGAGAAAGTTGTGTGCTGTGCGAAAGTCACACCTGATTTTTTTATTATGTTATGAAATCTACAGATATTGAAATATAATAAAAATATTTATCAGGAAAGATTAATGAACTTGATTTGGACTCTCGACTTCGATAATTCAATTCGTTGAATGATTCATTCTCTGATTTTGAATTCAAATTTCATTTTAATCTACTAATCAGAGCTTCTATAACATTTATTAAACCTAATCTCGCTTAAGTGTGTAATTATTATAGGTAACATGTTATAAAGATAATTGGAGCTTTTATATATTTGTTTTTGTTTAAACATTTTTGCAACACTCAAATGAAATTGGAATGGGTCTAAATTGGGAAAGGCAAAATAAATAAATAAATAAATAAATAAACTAATTTTTGTTTAGTTAGCTAAAGAGTCTGTAAAAAACGTGGTGTGAACTGTCGCACAATTTTTTCGGTAATTGAAAGTTGTGTTCTGTGCTTACCACACCAGATCTTTTGAAACCGACATATTTAATTTCTGTTAGTGGAATAGAATCTAAGATGAATTTAATTCAATTGAATTGTCTAATTGTCTAAATGGCCAAAGATGAAAAAGAACTTTTTTTTTTAAACACTCACACTTTTTTCTCATTTTTTCTCGTCCACACTCACACTCACACACACATTCACACAGTCTTTTCGGCAACTTAGGCCATTTAAGACTTTGACGATAACTTTTATTATTTATAATATCTATTGGGGGTCCAGACATTTGGATACCAAATGGTTTAAATAAAATCATCGGACTGCATGGGGTTCGAACCCACGACCCTCTGTATAGAAGGTTAGCACGCTACTCACTGCACCAAGCCCGGGGGCTAATTATATAATTAAATTAAATACTTAATTATATCTCAATATATTAATACTAAGAAATAACGAAGTTTGAAATCTTGAAGCGCAATTTTTTTTTTTTTTTACGAATAACTTCTGAACCACTGAACGGATTGTTATGAAATTTGCTCCAGGTCTAGAGGCTATCGTCCTAATTATTTTCCAAAAGATTTGGTTCAAAGAAAGCTGAGAAAACCGTGGTTCGCGATAATAATTTACCGCTTATTTTCACCGATTCACTTTTAGTTTTAATAGCTTCTTAGGCCCTCTTAGAACTACAAATTTATCAAACCGCATCCTAATCCGATGAAGAGTTCCAGAGATATAAGCAAAAAAAAATTTAAGATACCGGTATACAGTATTAGGCATAGATTCGCAAGGTGTTTATGCACTGGTAAGGAGCAACCCTAATAAACACGCCTAATATATTTTATGCATTTTATGACAAGCCCTAGGGGCTTGGTGTAGAGTAGGGTTTGGAAAAAACCGGAAAATTTTGAAAACCGGTTTTTCGGTTTTTTACAAAGTGGAAAACCGGTAAACCGGTTTTAAACCGGTTTTTTTTCAACATCTGTTTAGAACCGACCACCATTTTTGGAAGTTAAATTAATTTGTATACAACATAATTTAGAAATATATTATGGCTTGGTACTGAAAAAGATCCCTTGACCCTTAGTATTAATATTAATACATGAGGCAAAATTCCTATCTCAATCCCTATTTACACCTTAATAAACAAAAAAATGTTCCTTAAATAAATCAAGGAAAAAAAAATATTCAAAACAATATTTAATAGAATAATTTTTTAATAACCTGCGACGGACCATTGCCTTTTCTTAATTATGTAAAGAAAATTATTATTATTTTTTATTTTTTAAAACACACACTTTTTTCCCACTCATCCTCATGCACACACACCCATTCACACAGTCTTTTCGGCAACTTAGGCCATATAAGACTTGACGATAACCGTTATATATAGAGATAATATATATCTATTGGGGGCCGTTTGGTATCCAAATGGCTTAAATAAAATCATTGGACTGCCTGGGGTCCGACCCCGCGACGTTCAGTATAGAAGGTAGGCACGCTACCAACTAGACCAAGCCCGGGGACCACTCCGCTATTATCATATAAAGATTATTTAAGTATTGGAAAAAAGGGAAAAAATATAGATAATTTATAATTTTTTTTTTTTAATTTGTTTAAAGTCTTTTTCGGCATCTAACGCCATTTAGAACCCATCCCTATTTATTATATTTCAAATGATTGATAGCCAATTCTAATGAAATAAATTTTTCTCGATTGGGAAGGAAAGCGATCCCGAAAACCCCAAGCCACTAGAAGCTAATCTAATGTCTTCTCTCTGAGCCATGGGTCACGGATTAATTTATAAATTGAATACAAGTATTACTGAAGAAAAAATTAAAAAAAAAAAACCGAATTCGGTTTTTCGGGAAAAACTCGGTTTCTCGGTTTTTGAAAATTAGCCAAAAAACCGGTATACCGGTTTCGGTTTCCACCGGTGTCCAAACCCTAGTGTAGAGGTTAGCGTGCTATACTCGTATACCAAAAGTCGCTGGATTTGGATAACAAATGGCTTAAATAGAAATACCTGGACCCCCAATAGATATTATCTCGTATATAACTGTTATCGTAAAGTCTTATATGGCATGAGTTGCCGAAAATACTGTGTGAATGTGTGTGTGTGTGTGTGTGTGTGTTGTGTGAACGAGAAAAAAAGTGTGAATGTTTAAAAAAAATTAAAAAAATTATGGCTCTAGATTTTTTTTATATCCACTGACGATTTTTTTCCCTTCATTTATTCTCTGATCTATTAGTCACGGAAGTTAATAATAGTGATAATGCTAATTCACAAAAAAAAAAAAAAAAAAAAAAAAAAAAAAAAAAATAGCCTTAACCAATTAACACTTGTATTTTGTACCTGTCTGTGACGATAATAACAACTGTCATTCTCTGGGATCAAAGTTTACAAGTTTGTTTGCCTGTCTCCAAGGGAATTACGAAAATAGAAAAACTTTCTTTTCAAAAAAAAAAAAAAAAAAAAAAAAAATCGTAATGATACAAGAAAGTACTTATAAATAATGAGTGAAAAGTGTGACTTCTATTAATCTAATGTTTATGATTTAGCTATTTTAATAATAATTATAGACACTTCTATTAACATCTCATATTATGTATATATGGTCCCTGTTACGCATTAGTGTGTCAAGCGCCAGGTACCGAGATTTGAGAAAATTAACAATAAAATTTTTTGTTTTGATGAGATTTTTTTTTTTTGTCAATTGTGCAAGTAACATTAAATATAATTTTTTTTTTTTAGGATTAACTCAATTTTTAATTTTTTTGGCGCTTGACACACTAATGCGTAACAGGGTCCATATAAAACAGTCTTTTTAGAGTGAGGTGGATAGCTGAGTAGATCTTGTAGTAAGGAAGAAAGAAAAGAGCGATTGCAGCTAAGTTTATTTCGTTTATTAGTCTTTCTGCTCATATGAGGCACAAATCGCCTCAGAGCATTTTCTATTATAAATAAATAAATAAAATAAATTTTCAAGCCGAGGTTTCGGTCAGATATTCGACCATCAACAGGGCTGAAGCGTGTCAACAACCTCGACCCCCATAGCCTGTTGGTCCTTATAAAATGGCAAAAAATATTCTACAAAATTGTGCCATTCGACATTTTGTGACACGCTTTAGCCTGATGATGGTCGAATATCTGACCGAAACGTCGGCTTGAAGCGATTAATAAACGAAATAAACTTAGCTACAATCGCTCTTTTCTTTTTTCTTTACTACAAACAGTCTTTGTGCCACAATTAAAGAAATGGGCCGTAGCATAGAGGTAGAAGTCTCGATTCATTCATTATTAAGTGTTATACCGGCCAGTAACTGACAAAACACATCGTAGACAGGACTTTGCGTGACATCCCTATAAGTCTTCCATTAAAATTTCTAGTCGGGTATGTGTGTGTCGGCCTATCACTGGCAGGCAAGATTCCAGACAGAATGTCTCTTTCATTTAGAGATTAACTTTCCTTCCTATTGGCTACCAATTCATATGAATTGGTCTAAATAGCATTAGAAGTGAATTAACGATGAATTAAAAATAAATGTTTTTTTTTGTCAAGCAAGGCCATGTAATGATAAACCTCGGATGGATGACCCCGGTAGCCTAGAGCGTTCACTAGCAGGGAAATAAAAACCTCTCAAAACACGAATGTTATATGACCTCTGCAGTATAAATATAAAATAAATAAATCAATACCAATTAAAGGTGTTAAATAACAAACGACAGGAGGTGAAAAGAAAAAAAATTCAAATATTCAACTATAAAAAAAAAGTAAAGGTAAATATGCATAAAAGGTCAAAGGACACGACACTGAATATTAAAAAAAAAAAAGAATAATTTAGAGAGATCAGTAAAAAATGACTGGTTAGAGTGCTCTAGGTCGATTAAGAGCAAAAAAAAGTATGGTACTGACATTATTATTATATAAAACCCCTTTGCCCCCCCCCCCCCCCCACCAACTGGCTCGGGCCTGCTTTTTCTTTCCAATCTTGCTCCTTTTTAAAATCGAGTGAAAGATAAATTTTAGGGGGGGGGAGGTCCCTCCAGGTGGGGCTAATAGAACTTTCTGAGGTCTGGAATACCATTTTTCAATTATGTACTTCCTAAAAAAGATTTGATTAATATATTTTTCGTAAAGCAAGTAAGAGCCTTTTTTATTAGGAGAATTTTTAATTATAGACCACATTTTTGTATTAAATATTTATTAAAAATATATAAATACTGTACAACGTTTCGACTGCTTATTCTGCAGCCGTTATCAAGTGTTATACTGTGCACTTACTCCAACTCAAGTGAACAGAACTTGATAATTGATAAGTGCACAGTACTTGATAACGGCTGCAGAATAAGCAATTGAAACGTTGTACAGTATTTATATATTTTTAATAAATATTTAATACAAAAATGTGGTCTATAATTAAAAATTCTCCTAATAATAATATTTCAAACCACAAAAGCTTTAATAAACACAAGTTAGAACCTGTAGTCCAATGCTTTCCTATGGGAATCTAAAAAGGGGGTCCCCTACCCCTAATTTGATATAATGATAGCCTAAAAGCACCCTCGGAGAATTCTCTACCCATTAAAAAAAAAACTCCATGAAAATCGGTCCAGTAGTTTCGGAGTCTATGCGTTACAGACAGTTTTTTATATAATAGTTTAGATATAGTACAGTACAGATGTATTACAGTGAGTGATCTGCCTCGTTTGGGGCTTCTTTCAATCCTGATGAAGGTCGTGATTAGCGAACGAAACGTTGATGATTTATTAATTAAATAAGTTTTTAATTTTCTTGGTTGCTACTGGTACGTCTCCTAAGCAAAAGTCTACAGCCAGTTAAAAAAATTTATTCTTGCCGATTGTGCTAATTAAACAATTTTTGCTAAATATAATAAAAAAAAAAGCGCAACCTAATCCGTGATATGAAAGGTCATGGGATCAAAACTCTATTAGATAAAGAACCTTGTAGCTCCTGATTTTACATAATTTTTTACCAAGATAATATTGGAAAGTTGAATAATTTTTAACGATATGTATACATATTGATAAATTTATTCTTTTTCCCCTCCCCGAGGAAAATATTCTAGGCATGTGCCTGACTCAAATAGACGAATATTTTATGAGGTGAAGTAAAAAGACAGAAGGGTGAAAAAGATCCAAAACAAAATAAAAAATTTAGGGCAATAGTAGTATTTTGTAGTAATGCAAGAAGAAAAGAGAGCAATGGCATTTCAAGTCGACATTTCGCTTATTTATGCGATCATCCTCAGGACTTCAAATTATGAAACGGAGAAGAGGAAATTAATATAACAATAATCGGGAAAGTCGACATCAATTAATCAATGTATTTAAAAAATAATTTTCATTATATAGGCTTACATATCAAAAGAAATTAAAAAACTGATGTGAGTGACAGCACTGTATAACTTTCTCTTTTGTTCTTAATTAATTTTTTTTTTTTACCCTTTTCGGCTACTGAGAGTATTTGAATTTGAATTTTGAATTTATTAAGTCAATGAACGTTCCACACGCTGATAGCTCTAGGTCACTAATCAGATATCGAAGAAACTAAAAAATAATAGGAATATTTAGGATTAAAATAACAAAATCAATTTTAAATTTATTTTGTTTTCCACCTGATAGACAAAAAATTTTATAATCTGAATTAATCGAAATATTGTATAGGATTACTAGCCGCTCCGCCTGCCTGCGGCGAACCCTTGTCTTATTTTAATCAAATGCCGCAATTTTTCAACTAACGCAAAATAAATAATAAAAATACATATCTGGCTTATTAAAAAATTCCACCCTCTTATCTTAAATGGGAGCTATATACTGTGTCCTTCTGTCTGTCTGTCTTGTTCCAATCCGAGCCCCAACTCCGATCTCTCTATGGAGAAAAAAAAAATTAATTATAAAGGCTTAACAATTTTTAATAATTTTTCATTTGAGAGATTTAATTATTTTAATTAATTTTAATTGGCTTTAATTTTTCATAAGACAAGACAAAACTCAATGCTTTTCAATAGGCAAATTCATTTTCAGGAATTTTTTGCGCTTCCCCTTATGAAAATTTGCGGCCCCGAGTATATTTCCTGGGCTGTCCATAAAGTCCTCTATAAGAGAAAAAGCAAAATTTCCATTATTAATTAGAGGGAGAAGAAATGAGAGATGCAGCTAAGGTTTTTTCTGTTCTTTATTTATTCAATTCACACAGCTGACGTTTCGGTTCTGTGTTTGAACCATCTTCAGAGCTGGCAAAGTCATTTGCTTTTTACTCATTCACACTTTTTCACACACACATTCACTCAGTCTTTTCGGCAACTTAGGCCATTTAAGACTTTAGACGATAACCGTTGTAATATATATTATCTATTGTGGGTTGAGGCATTTCTATTTAAGCTATCTGGTATCCAAATGGCTTAAATAAAATCATCAAACTGCCTGGGGTCTGAACCCGCGACGTTTGGCATATGAGGTAGGCACGCTACCTACTATGCCAAGCCCGGGAGCGCGAAGTCATTATGAAAGTGTCATAGTGAATTTTATACATTGTTGAACAAACTCTTATATAATGCGATGACCAAGTACATAAATTTTATGTACCTCAACAATGTATAAAATCTACTATGATACTTTCATAATGACTTTTCGCCAGCTCTGAAGATGGTTCAAACGCGGAACCGAAACGTCAGCTGTGTGAATTGAATAAATAAAGAGAAGAAAAAACCTTAACTGCATCTCTCATTTCTTCTCCCTCTTATTAATAATTTAACATCACAGCTATGAATTGCTTTGTGTAAAATTTCATGTCAAAACTCCACCGGGGAGTTGATCAAACAGTATGACAGATGGACAGACAAACGGACACTCCTCTATTATATATACAGAAGATAACAAAAAAAAGATCTCGATGTGTTGCCAAAGTGTGTATACCGTATGTTTGGTGCATACAGAAAGGGGTGAGCAGGTTGGTTGGTCTGCGGCATGGCGTCTCGAAACGGTCTCCATGGAGAGAAAGAGACAGATGAATGCCAAAGGAACAAGAGCAACAGAGACAGAAGGTGGCTGCGGCGATGGCAACCCTCTCTCTCTCTCCTCCTATAGAATTTGCCCCCACTCCCACCCCACCCCACCCCCGAAACCATTCCACAATCAAAAGCGGGACACGATCAATACTTGCATGCAACTCTCTCTCTCTCCCCCTCACAACAACCTCTTGGTTTATAAGACTGGACTCTTTTTTTTTAGAAAAGTGAAGATGAACGTGAGTTGGGCGATGATATTAATAAAAAGTAAAAAAAAAAATTAATTTATTAAAAATTGTCTACGGGTAGTTTTTTTTTTTTGTATTAAGATTTGATAATCCAAATTCGAATAAATATATGAATAAATTTTTCTTCAAATACGTTTATATACAATTATCTCAAAAATTTTGTAATAGTGATAATTCCCCCCCCCCCCCAAAAAAAAAGGAAGTAATTAACGTTTCTTACCTCGTTAAAGGTAATTTGTTTCTTTTTTTTTTTGTTAAATTTTGATGATTGTTTTATTATCGAAACTTTTATTAAATGATTTGACTATTTTAATTTGAGGCTATTATAGGAAAAAAAGAAATAATATTAAATTGAAATTTGGACTTGATAAGTGTGTTGTCTCTTATCAGTTTATTAAAATATCATTTATTATTATATAAATAATAATGAATACATAATTAATTAATAAATAAATATTTATTAAAATTAAAAGGTACAACAATTATAAACAATTTTTTTTATTTTTTATTTTCATTGTTGTACCTAATTATTTGAATAAATATTTATTTATATAGATTGATTAATTGATACAGGGGGGTATTTTTTTTTTTCCATTTCAAGTGATCATGCTCTCCTTTTGAAATTACAATCAATTTATAAAATAAACACATATTATTAATAAATTAAATATCAGATTCTCAATTGTTTAGTCAAACTATACAATTTCAAATAAACAATGAATGTGACTAGGTTATAAACAGCAACAACCCAAATAGAAATTAATCGGAGGACTTCTGATGACCAATCAACTGACTGATTTTTTTATAGTTTCCAACCTTTATTTAAACGAATTGATATAGGATTTCATGATTGTAATAAAAAGAATTTTTAGGATTAATCGTTTATTTAGTAATTAGCAATGAAAAATTGTTGCTAACTACAATAAAATACAAAGTCTTTTCGGCAACTTAGGCCATATAAGACTTTAAACGATAACCGTTATTATGAACATACTTTGACCTTCAGGGATAGAACAAATTCACAAATGAAAATGATACCCGTACGTATATTAATATTGGGGTCCAAGCATTCTTCTAAAGAATTTGGATACCAAATGGCTTAAATAAAATCATTAGACTGCCTAAGATCCGAACCCTCGACCCTTGGTATACAAGGCAGGTGCGCTACCAACTACGCCAAGCCCGAGGGCTAGATGTGTGTTTAATTATATTGGTAAAAAATAATAAAGAGATATGCAGCTATGGTTTTTTTCTTTTTTATTAATCGCAGCACTCACGCTGACGTTTCGATTCCGGTAGGGGTCATCTTCAGAGCTGTAATATACAAACAATTAGTTTGTATATTACAGCTTTGAAGATGACCCCTACCGGGATCGAAACGTCAGCGTGAGTGCTGAGATTAATAAAAAGAAAAATCCATAGCTGGATATCTCTTTATTATTTTTTGATATAGCCTGCGTATTTATTTACACAATTTTAAAATGCAACTGAATATTTAAGAAACTAATAAATCAAAATTTTATCCCCAAAATGAAAGTGTTGCTATTCGAATAAAAACAAAAAAAAAAAAAAAAAAAACTAAACTTTAGATATTTATTTAAGCAAACTTTGATTGAAAAAACCAAATAAGGAAGACTGTGTTTATGTCTGTGTGAATGTGAGTGTGAATGAGACAAAAGTGAGTGTTAAAAAAAAAAAAAAAAATTAAATTTATATCTTAAATATAGGACACGCAATTTCTGTCAACACTGACTGACATCAATTCACTTTTAATTAGCATATGACATTAAATATTAACGAATTTTTTTTTTTTTATTATTAAGAAAGGTGGACTAATAGGCAGGCAGGCAGGCAGGCAGTAGGCCTACATATGGAAACTTAGTACTAGCAATAAAATATTTAATATTCGAAGACATAGAAATTAAATCCAAGGCCTAACAATGCAAACTCTTGAATATTTATTACTAACCAAGTTTAATATAAAATGGTCTTTGGAGTCGAGGTAAATATTTTTAAATAGATAGTATAATTAAAAATCTGGTGTGAATGGCCGCACAGCACACAACTTTCTCTTACCTTCGGTAATTTAAAGGTGTGTTCTGCAACACCAGATTTTATTGTGTCGATATATATTTAGTTTCTGCCGATATATTAGAATTCAAGATGTAAAATTTATAAATGGGGGAAAATATTTATATGGCAACCTCCTATCCTTCATATGAAGTACAAGAGTAAAGAGTGCTTCAAAAGATTTCAAGGGCGAAATGAGAATATATATTTTAAAGAGAATCTAATAATTGATTTTTGAATTTTAATCAAAATCGTTAAAGCGAATTTTGAGAAAATAGAAAAAAAACTGAAAAAGTGCATCAGTAAAGTACTAGTACTCTTTGGCCGATTTTGTTCAAAAGCTTCGTGTTACGTCCTAAGGAGGTACATATTTAAATTTGAAATTTCAACCTCGTAGCTGATTTTCTTCTTGTTTTAAAGTGAACACCCACAGAGAGACCATTTTACTTTTGAAAGAAGGGATTTTTTTATTAAAGATCATATTCAAGAAAAATTAGGGTTGGAACCGCTCTTAGGGGACATTAGAAGAAATGTCATCTCTTGTGCTCTAAAAGTCAAGAGTTCGCTATTTCAATTGAAGGTGTAAATGGCCTTGGTCTTAGATGCCAAACACTTGAAACGAAGATAAAATTACAGCCCTTTCTGAATTTTTATTTTAGTTTTGAATTTCGACAGAAACCTTAGCACGAATTTTTAATTAAACAAATAATAACGTGAAAGACTTTTTCGAAGGGGACTGTTTTCGTCCACTATTTAAAAAAAAAAAAAAATTATCTCAATATTTGATCGAATTTTTGAATTATATCCAATTTTCCATTTGAGTGGAGAATTCAATTTTATACATTTTTTATTCAAACTCAATTGATTGTTAATAAATTATTTAAGTTACAAAATCCTCCACAATTAACTTTAAATGAGACCATTTGAATGATGGATGCATTTAAAGTTAAAAAATAATATTTTTCAAAATGGGGAACAAAACACATCACGGGGGTGAGAGGGGGGGGGGGGATAATGACATCCTTATTTTTATTATTGGAATATATTTAATCACAAATATTTATAACGAAATTCTTGACTTCCCACTCCCCCTCTCTTCCTCCCACCGCCTCCTTGCGACGTTCGTCCTTGGAGAGAATTCAGCCATTTATGTCTATTGTTGAATTTTAATTTAATTCATTGTTGAGTTGCTTCTATTCTCAAATTAATTAACCTTTAATTTTTATCATTTAAAATATTTTATAATTAATGTTTTGATAAAATAATAAAACAAAAAAAAAAAAATAATTTTTTGCCACATAAACATTAAAGAGTTATTTAATATAAAAAAAAGGCTTTCATACCTTCAAGCATGCTCTGTTCGTCTTGACTATAATCATCTACATAATAATCCATTTTGATTTTTGCACTCAGCAAATTTTCATAGTCACACACAAATAAAACATTTACTCTTGAAAATTCCCACAAATTCGTTAATCGATTCCACTTATCACTAGAGACATGATGTTATTATTATTATTTTTTTTTTTTAAGTTCAAATCAATTGATTAGAAAGGAAGGCCGCGTCTAGCGCGGCGCCATTCTTATTTATATACACTTATTTAATAACTGGGAGACGTCTATTAAATTTATAATATATAAATAAGAAATGTTGTTGGATAACGAAATGGAATTGATAGACGGAACGTCACGGCCAGAGCTGCGAGCACTGAGCAATTCAAGTTAGCACTGCTTGGTTGGTTGCCGAGCAGCGCAGGGCAGCCAACTCAATTATAGCGAGAAAATTAAAACACTATATAAATAAATGATTAAAACATTATATTAAAATATTTTTCTTTAAATAATTTAATTTATTAATTATTGTCATTGAAATAATTTAATAATTCAGCGTGCTGGAATCCAATTTTCCAACGGCCTCCATCTTTCAATTGAAAATCAATAATTATAAATATAAGAAAAAAATATTTGTATTCCCATTTATTAAATTATTAGACTCCTCCAGAAAAATACAAACAGAGACAATAAAAAAAGCAAGAAATATTTTAATTAAAAAAAAATAAAAAAAAAAAATTCATTTTTCAACAATTCAAATTTAAATAATAAACAAAGAGATTTTTTTTGTTTTCTAATTGTTGATGTAATTATTAAAAAAAACAACAACCTTTTTTTGCGTCTTTATTTTTAATTATTAAATTTTACTTCAATAAAATGAAAGAGAATTTTTCATAAAAGCGACTTCAAAGTAGAATTTAAAATATAATAAAAATGGATTTTTTTTTTATATTTCATTTATCACTTTGATAATTAATTTAGTTAAAATTCAATAAGTGGTTGACTAACGCATATAAGATGGCAACTTTCACTTTGTACCGGTATGTATGTGTGTTTTTCTTATATTCTACCTGCTACCTCTCTTGTTCCTAGTAATATTACATAACCAAGGCTCGCATACTGGTGCTCGCTCGCTCTTTCCATCAATTGAATAAAGAGAATCCGGAACAAACAGCACTTTCTAGTACAGAATATAAGAATGATTTGTGAGCGAGGTGTAGGCGATTGCCAATCAAACACCTGCGCTCACCTCTCTTATGTCGAACCATGTAATCGCCATTACAATATGTATACTAATAAGCCGTTTATTAAAAAAATGAATTGCCAATTTTTCATTGTAACTTGTTAATAAATTATCAAATTGATATTGCCTAAATGATTTAATCGCCGCTCATTTATGGTATTGCCGAAGAATTCAATCTGTTATTTATCTGGTCATAAATTTAGCGATTAATTTAGATCTATTTGTAATATGTTATTTAGATAGAGATATTTATATTTATTCATTTGTAGTTTAATTATTTATAATTTATTTATTCATTAAGCAATAGTGTGTCATTATAATGAGTCTACAGCAGCGGTTCACAACCTTTTGACTTTCTCATACCTCTATATATGTTAATATATAGAGAGAGAGAAGGTATTGGATTCATGTCAAAAATTCGATGTCGAGTTTTTGACGGATATAAGGTTTTGAGGTCTCCTAAATCCAAAAAAGTGGTTTTCGCGACATGGTCTGTCTGTGAACAAAATATCCCAAGAACAAAAAGAGCTAGGAGGTTGAAATTTTATATTTAAGTTAGGCACCCCCCTGGGACCTGACACGAAGCATTTAAACAAAATCGACCAAAGAGTACTAATACTTTACTGATGCACTTTTTCAGTTTTTTTTTTTCAATTTTCTCAAAATTCGCTCCAACAATATTAATTAAAATTCATAAATATAAATTGTTGAGTTTGATGGCTGTAGAGATTTAAATTAGGAGGGGACGGGAGCCTTCCCGGGAGACAGCAGCCAGGTAAAATGAAAACGTTATGTTCTGTCGCCGACGTTTCGAGCGCTAGTCGCACTCATCTTCAGGGCCTATAGTAACAAATAAAATTTGTTACACCACACCTATGACCGAAACGTTGGCAGTAGGCTGATCTCCAAAAAAAGGAAATGTTATTTTAACAAATATACTGATATTTTTTAAGCTAATTTATAGGCAATACTTTGGCCTATAACATGTTACATTAGCTAATGAAAACTTTTGGCACATGATTACGGAAAGGAGAGGATCAGGCGAAAGTGGGCGGCGTAGCTAGTTTAATTAAATAAAAAAATCTGGTGTGACTGGTCGCAGTGCACACAACGTTTCTCTTACCTTGGGTAATCAAAAATTGTGTTCTGTGCTTGGCACGCCAGATTTTTTTGTGTCGAGATATATTAGTTTCCGCCAATAGGCCTATATTAAAATTCAAGACGTAAAATTTATAAACGGAGGAAAATATTTATATTTTGTTACCATTGCAACCATTTCTCCTATCTTTCCTATCAAGTACAATAGTAAAGTGGTTTCAACCTCGTAGCTCAATTCCTTCATGCTTTAAATTGAAACCAGACACACACATTTTCAGACAGCAGTCTGATTTGCGGCTAAACGGTTTGGTTTGGAATACATTGCATGACATAAAGTCATACTAAAATTGGCCGTCGAATCCAAATATGCAATATACAGGGCAAACCTAACTTTGATATGGACCACCTTGTATATGAGGTGCAATTGGAACAAAAATATTTTTAATTTGTAGCCCTAAAGGCCCCTTATTATGCACCATCGAGAAACTTTAAAAATGTGGGTTAATAAGCCCACACTCTTCCGTCCACGCATTAGCGGTATATATGTATAGGTAAGAGAAAGTAAAATTATTTGAGATAGCAATTTAGAGTTCACTTGTTACTTGCCCTTAAATCAGGTTCTAAACTCTTTGATAATAATCAGAAAGATGTCAAATTGGTTATTATAGATTATTAATTTGAGTGTGTGCAAGCAAAGAGGCAGGCAACTTTCCCTTCCCTCGTGTCAAATCATTTCACTCTTGAATTTTAAGAATGGAAAACGAAGCAGCAAAAGAGGAACATCTCTTTTTTCAATTTAATCGACTTAAAGGGAAAAGGAGTTACCCCAAATAAGGAACGACATGTCCATTAATTATATCAAGTGAGTTGAACTCTTTCTCGTACTTATATTTATTGCTCCACCCTCAATCCAATATGATTGACTTACATCTGGAGGGATTGATCGCAATTTATTTTGGTTGGATTTCAAATAAAAGGATTTCACCTATATTTTTGGAATGGAAAAACATAAAAATCATTTTTTATTTTATTTCATTTTATGATTTTTTACTTTCTCTTACCTCTATATATAAGTTAATATATAGGGAGAGAAAGTATTGGATTCATGTCAAAAATTCAATGTCGAGATTTTGAAGGATTTTTGGGGAGGGTTGAGGACACGTTTTGAGGTCCCCTGAGTCTAAAAAAGTGGTTTTCGCGACATGATCTGTCTGTGGCTGTGTGTGTGTCTGTAAATCAAATATCTCAAGAATGAAAAGAGTTCGGAGGATGACATTTTATATTTAAGTTAGGCACCCCCATGGGACGTGACACGAAGCTTTTGAACAAAATCGACCAAAGAGTACTAGTACTTTACTGATGCACTTTTTCACTTTTTTTTTTTGAATTTCACAAAATTCACTCCAATTTTTTTTTTTAATTCATAATAAATCAACTATTTTTTAGATTCTCTTTAAAATGTATATTCTCATTTTGTCATTGAAATCTTCTGAAGACCACTTTACTCTTGTATTTCATAGGAAAGAGGAGAAATTGATTAGCGAAGGTAAGAGAAAGTTATGTGCTGTGCGACAGTCACACCAGATTTTCGAAAAAAAAAGAAAAAACTAGTAAGCGTCTTTCAAAAAGCCCAAGGTGCAAAACTTTAAAAAGTGATGATGAAGAAGAATTCCTTTGATTTTGTTAAATCAAAATATTTATCCCGTTAAGCAATTAATAAATTAATTTTTTTTTTTTTACCGTACTATAATAGTAATTGTAAAATTACGTACTATTGAACAATATAGTAATAATCCTATAATTATTTAGACAAAAAAAATAAGAAATAAATGGATTCTTGAAACCGTTGCTCTATTGTTTAGTTGATCATTCATCCCTATCGATTGCCTCACATCAATTGCATCTCATCAATATTAATGCTGATAGGTTGTAAAAATTGTGCTTGGATCATAAAATTTAATAAAAATTCAAAAAAAAAAATAAAAAACTTCTATTTAAGGAAAAAAATATCCATTTTGTTTTTTTTACAAGCTAACAAGCAAGCTAAACACGAAAATTGGAATAGATTTAAGACTAAATGCACGCTATCGGGGTAGAATAAACCGAAGAGACGAATTCCAGAGTTGGATGTATTGGTAAAATGAAAGGCAGAGTTTTACATATCGCCTGCTGTGTGGCGAAATTCCGAAAATTGAATTTCTAAGTTAAGCCTACGAAACGTTGTTAAAAGGTCTTCTCTTTTGAGTGGCAAAATGGCGAAAAGATATTTCCATTCTTTGCTATTGATTCTGGCCTATTCATACCTAACTT
>JAKCPI010023381.1:0-16470 GCA_023213315.1 Euborellia annulipes | reverse complement strand
TTTCTCTTACCTATGTATATATGTAATATATATATAGAGAGAAAGTATTGGATTCATGTCAAAAATTCGATGTCGAGATTTTGATGGATCTTCACGTTTTGAGGTCCCCTGAATCCAAAAAAGTGGTTTTCGCGACATGGTCTGTCTGTGGGTGGGTGGGTGGGTGTGTGGGTGGGTGTGTGTTCAATTTTAAGCATGAAGGAATTGAGCTACGAGGTTGAAATTCTATATTTAACTTAAACACCCCCGGGACCGGAAAATAAGCTTTTAATCAAAATCGGCCAAAGATTACTAGTACTTTACTGATGTACTTTTTCAGTTTTTTTCGATTTTCTCAAAATTTGCTCCGATTTTTTAAAATTCAAAAATACAATTATTTTTTAGATGCTCTTTAAAATGTATATTCTCATTTTGCGATTGAAATCTTCTGAAGGCCACTTTACTCTTGTATTTCATAGGAAAGATAGTAGAAATGGTTGCCATGGTAACAAAATATAAATATTTTTGCCATACTTATAAATTTTACATCTTAATTCAAATGTTCCGTACTGTCCGGGAACTAAATATATGTCGACACAAAAAATCTGGTGTGACAAGCACAGTACACAACTTTCGATTACCGAAGGTAAGAGAAAAGTTGTGACTGCTATGCGCCAGTCACACCAGATTTTTTATTTTTTTTTAATTATAAAAAATAAATCTTTTTTATAATTTATGATTGCTTTTTAGAAAATTTAATAGTTCATACCAAAAAGTGTAGGAAATAGGAAATACTCTATAGCAGAGGTTCCCAACCTTTTTGGATGTGCGGCCCACTTTTACCGTAAAAAAAAAAAAACGCTGAGGCCCAGTGTATATGGGACATTCCACGCCAAATCGAACGATTTGAAAAATTTTAATTTTTGATTTCGTCCATTTTTTGATATTTTTAGTACACCTTAAAAAACCCCTCATGGTAAATTTTGAGATTTTTTTTTTGATCATCGGTTCAAATTTTTGAAAAAAACCCCTTTTTCTGGTTTTTTGTTCATAACTCCTACAAGAATGGTCCAATTTCCAACTTTTTTTTTTTTTTTTTTTTTTTTTATTTTTGCTTTTTGTGTAGTTTTCAAGAAAAAATACTAATTTATTATTTTTTTTTAGAATAAGTTTCCTGTGTAATTTTCAAATATCAAAATTTTAGTCATTTTCTAGAAATCATTCACACTTCGATTTTCCCGAAATTCAAAAAATGTGAAAAAAGAATAATAGAATAATAGCTCTCCATGTAGGAGAAAGCACTTAAAATTAAAAAAAATTCTTTTATATTACAAAAGGTTTCATTAAACAATTCTAAAGAGTGGAAGAAAAGCTTAAGAAAAATTTCCTTAATATACACCAATTTTTCAAAAAAATTTAGTCATTCAGTTGCTTAGAAAAAAGTAGTTGTCTATAAATTTAAATAATAATAATAATAATAATATTGTAAGATTGAAGCAGGGGCGTATATAGAATTTTTTTTCACGGAACCAGTTTTCCGCCCTGCGAAAAATTTTGATTTCGCGGAACCAAATTTTTTCCACCCGCGGAACATTCCCTCTTTCGCTGAACCAAAATTTTTTTCCGTCTTTTTTTAGAGACGAAAAATTTTTACCACCCGCGGAACCAAAGTTTTTTTCATGTACCGCCCGCAGAACATTCCCTCTTTGCGGAACCAAAATTTTCATGCTACGGGGCCGAGCAAACATTGGAGGGGGGGGGGGGGACGAGACCCATTATTGTCTCTATATCCCTATATGTGTATATGCATTTGCAAAATTTCGGGGGGGGGGCCCTCGATCCCCCCTTATATACACTCCTTAGATTGAAGCAAAATAAATACCTAAATTATACCTACCAATGAAGTTTAATCTTAGGATGCGTCGAATCGGCCTAAATTTATATATGGCCAGGAAAAACAATAAGAAAGGATTACTTTTTGGAATTCAAAATAAAAAACACAAGTGAGAGGATATTTGAATTATTTGCGCCTCCTCTTAGACTAGCCTGCGCCACCCTAGGGAGACGCGCCTCACAGTTTGGAAAACGCTGATTTAGAGTATCAACTATTAAATACATACGAAATAACGGATTCCCGGGAGTGGTGGCAAAATTTGCCGGGACCTGCAAGGACTGCTCCTCCCTCCTTCCCCTCCGACTGTATAAAAAAATTGAATTGTAGCCTAATTACAAAAATAAAGCATATTTTTTTTTTTTTTAAATTAGAAATAATTTACCTTCTATTTCTCTGTCCACCACCGTTTTGTTGTTCAATCAAACTTTAATCAAATAATAAAAAAAAATTAATATATTTAAAAAATTTTAAATAATTTATTAAAAGATTTACCTGTGGGCCTCAGCCATTAGTTTAGTAAAATCCTAATTTTTCCATAAATTAAGGTTGTTCGGATAGTACATCGTAAGTCATAATAGAATCTAAATTTTTTTTTAAATAAAATTAAAAATTTGAATGCCAAAATTCCTTATTATAATTTAGTCGTGACCTATCATAGTTTATAATTGGATTAAGTTAATAATTTAATTACCAATAAAATAAAAAAAAGATTTTTAAAAAAATGCTTTTATTTAAATTGAACTAAAAAGAGATAAATAATAAAGAAATAATTTAATTGTTCTTGTTAAAATTTTTTAATATTTATGACTTAAAATAAAAGCGTGGGGCGCTTCGAAGTGATTCCGAGGCTCGCGCCCCACGCTTTTATTTTAAGTCATAAATATTAAAAAATTTTAACAACAACAATTAAATTATTTCTTTATTATTTATCCTTTAGTTCAATTTAAATAAAAGCATTTTTTTAAAAAATCTTTTTTTTATTTTATTTTTATTTTAAGCTTTTTAGTCTTTTAGTCTTATCAAAAATCATCAATATGATAAAGTACCACATTAGTTTGGCCTGTATTGATTTGGTTCAATTGAAAAATTATTCATTATCATAAAAAAATGACTCGTAAATATCAAAATTCAAAACTATAGTTAATAGGGCCTTATTTGCGTGAGGCTTCAAATAAAGTACCACATTAGTTTGGTCTATTTTGATCAAAACCACCATATAGTGGCGTCATCAAAAATGACTCTTAAGTATTACATTTCACACCTCTAGCCCATCGGGAAGTCTTTTGAAATTACATTAATTCGCGAAGGGTTTCAAATAAAGTACCACATTAGTTTGGTCTATTTTGATCAAAACCACCATATAGTGGCGTCATCAAAAATGACTCTTAAGTATTACATTTCACACCTCTAGCCCATCGGGAAGTCTTTTGAAATTACATTAATTCGCGAAGGGTTTCAAATAAAGTACCTCATTAGTTTGGTCTATTTTGATCAAACCACCATATAGTGGCGTCATCAAAAATGACTCTTAAGTATTACATTTCACACCTCTAGCCCATCGGGAAGTCTTTTGAAATTACATTAATTCGCGAAGGGTTTCAAATAAAGTACCACATTAGTTTGGTCCATTTTGGTAAAACCAAACTCACAATTTGCGTCATCAAAAATGACTCTTAAATATCAAATTTCACACCTCTAGCTCATCGGGAAGTGTCCTTAACAAAGCCATAAAGTTGGTGACCTTGAAAGAGTAAGTTAAATAAAAGCATTTAAAAATAATAAATGAGTGACTTTTGACTCGAGCAGTATTTCACGTAATATAGATCTGGCACCATTGCATTCATCAACTATCTATTTTAAATCTTAAACGCCTTAAATTTTATTTTATTTAATATATTACAATGTTTAATGCAAATCAGTTTAAACACAATGGACGATTTGCGAGAAAAAATATTGTAAAATTGAAAAAAAAAATGTATCTGACATAGAGATAAGACACTTATTTTATGCGACGTTGCCAGGCTGGTCTGACTCTCGAGAATTCATTATTTTTAAATATTAGCGACTGTCATTTTGGAGAATTTTTTGACTTTCTTGTTAAAATATCTTTAAAAGCGGTCGGCAGAAACTTTGGTTTTATTTTTAACGTATTCCTCGGAAGTGAATTAATAAAATGTAAGTTTTTTTTGTTTTTGTATCATTTGCACAGATGCCTATATAATTCGATATGTGTGCGTTTCGTCGTTATTCCCCATAGGCTACATGTTAAATTTCAATTTTTTAAAAATTAATTACACGATAACCCTGTGTCAGATCTGCTTCAAAATTTTATTTTATACGTATTTGATAGTGATTAATAACATATTAAAAAATTAGCTTTTAATCAAGGAAAGTGCTTTAATGTCCGAACAACCTTAAAAAAAAAAAGATTAATTTAAATAAAAGAAAATTTAAATTGAGTATATTTTACTCACCATTTCTAAAAAAAAAAAAAAAAAAAAAAAAATTAAAGAAATGAATTTTAAATTTTTAAATAAACTATATCTGTTAAAATAAATTCTCTCTTGCCTAAATTATTATGACTTTTAAATTAAAATAAGAATTTTTAAAAATTATAATCTTATTAAAAAAATAATGGACAATTTCCAAAATACAAAATTATATACGATATATATATATATATATATAAATTTTTGAAAAAATGAAATGAGAATTTAATTTAAATATTTATAAATAAAATTTATCAAAAAAAACATACAAACCTTTATGATAATTATATATTTTATTTTAAATTAACTCTTATTCTTCTAATCTCTATATAGAATATAATAAATAGTTTATGATAAATTAGAGGCAATAATGGTAAAAATTTTTTCATAAAATAGTATCTATAAAGCACTGGAAAAAAATATAGAATTATTATATTTCTCGAAAATTGATATTATAATAATTTCATAATTTTTTTTAATTTGATTTATCCAGAATAAAATCAAAATTTTGAATAAAATGACTTATTTTAAATATTATTTTGATAAAAAAAACTCCAATGTAAATGCAACATTAGCGCTATCAGTAATCAACTATTGAACTACAAAAATTCTCTCGCGCGCGATCTATATTCTGAAAATAAAAAAATGTCTTCTGTCATCTGTCAAAATTCTATTCAGAGGTTAGAGTGTATTCTTTTGAAATTAAAATAATTCTTCTAAATAAAAACAATTAAGCTTAATAATTTAAATCAAAGAGAATAGTAATGAAAAAAAAAAAAAAGTTATTTCCGGTAATATTAATTATTATATGAAGATAGAGATAAAAGAGAAAAATATTAATCAACCGAAGTCAAGCAATTTAAAACAAATCATTCCTTAGCAACATTTAACATTTAAAAAGGAAAACAAAAAACCCTCCTCATCAGGAGACGAGACAGGTAACTGGAAGATGAACAATAAACTCAGCATCCGACTTCCACTTCTGATTCGTACTTTGATTGTTGCAGGACTATTCCGATCGGAATCCACACACTTTAATGGCGCATTTGCATCTCCTAACCCTTTCGTGTTCTCTTCGCGTCTCTTCTCTCACCCCTCCTTTCGAGAGCCTCCTCACTCCTTCCTTTGTCTTTTCCCCTTCCCTCATTGGAAGGGTGGGGGTAGGTTCTCTGACTGCTCATTATTATAAACAATTAATAAAAAGACGAATCTGTCGGATTTATAAGTATAAAAATCATAGGATTCATTTTACTTTCTCTTACCTCTATATATATGTTAATATATATAGAGAGAGAAAGTATTGGATTCATGTCAAAAATTCGATGTCGAGATTTTGATGGATATACATGTTTTGAGGTCCCCTGAGTCCAAAAAAAGTAGGTCCCGCAAATTGGTCTCTCTCTGTGTGTGTGTGTGTGTGTGTGTGTGTGTGTGTGTGTGTGTGTGTGTGTGTGTGTGTGTGTGTGTGTGTGTATGTGTGTGTATGTGTGTGTGTCTGTGTGTATGTGTGTGTGGACAGATTTTTAGCATGAAGGAGTTGAGCTAGCGGATTGAAATTTTATATTTAACTTAGGTACCTTTGAAGAATCTCAAAATAAGCTTTTGAACAAAATCGGCCAAAAAGTACTAGTACTTTACTGATGTACTTTTTCAGTTTTTTTCGGTTTTCTCAAAATTCCCTCCAAGGATTTTTTTTTAAATTCATAAATCAACTATTTTTTAGATGCTCTTTAAAATGTATATTCTCATTTTGCCGTTGAAATCTTCTGAAGACCACTTTACTCTTGTTCTTCATAGGAAAGATAGAAATGGTTGTCATGGTAACGGAATTTAAATCTTTTTCTTTTTATTAGATTAAAAATCAATTATTATTTAAATTCCCATTTATTTTTATTAAATGCTTTTATTTAACTTACTCTTTCAAGGTCACCAACTTTGAGTCTTTGTTAAGGACACTTCCCGATGAGCTAGAGGTGTGAAATTTGATATTTAAGGGTCATTTTTGATGACGCAAATTGTGAGTAGGGTTTTACCAAAATTGACCAAACTAATGTGGTACTTTATTTGAAACCCTTCGCGAATTAATGTAATTTCCAAAGACTTCCCGATGGGCTAGAGGTATGAAATGTAATCCTTAAGGGTCATTTTTGATGACGCCACTATATGGTGGTTTTGACCAAAATTGACCAAACTAATGTGGTACTTTATTTGAAACCCTTCGCGAATTAATGTAATTTCCAAAGACTTCCCGATGGGCTAGAGGTGTGAAATTAAATACTTGAGGGTCATTTTTGATGACGCCACTATATGGTGGTTTTGATCAAAATAGACCAAACTAATGTGGTACTTTATTTGAAACCCTTCGCGCATTAATGTAATTTCCAAAGACTTCCCGATGGGCTAGAGGTATGAAATGTAATACTTAAGGGTCATTTTTGATGACGCCACTATATGGTGGTTTTGATCAAAATAGACCAAACTAATGTGGTACTTTATTTGAAACCCTTCGCGAATTAATGTAATTTCCAAAGACTTCCCGATGGGCTAGAGGTATGAAATGTAATACTTAAGGGTCATTTTTGATGACGCCACTATATGGTGGTTTTGATCAAAATAGACCAAACTAATGTGGTACTTTATTTGAAACCCTTCGCGAATTAATGTAATTTCCAAAGACTTCCCGATGGGCTAGAGGTATGAAATGTAATACTTAAGGGTCATTTTTGATGACGCCACTATATGGTGGTTTTGATCAAAATAGACCAAACTAATGTGGTACTTTATTTGAAACCTCTCGCGTAATAATCTAATTTCAAAAGACTTCCCGATGGGCTAGAGGTGTGAAATTTGATATTTAAGGGTCATTTTTGATGACGCAAATTGTGAGTTGGGTTTTACCAAAATAGACCAAACCAATGTGGTACTTTATTTGAAACCTCTCGCGTAATAATCTAATTTCAAGACTTCCCGATGGGCTGGAGGTGTGAAATTTGATATTTAAGGGTCATTTTTGATGACGTAAATTGTGAGTTGGGTTTTACCAAAATAGACCAAACTAATGTGGTACTTTATTTCACGCATCCTGCCTTCTTTTTTTTAATACTCTATAATAAAAAAGACTAAAAAGTTTAAAATAAAAATATAATAAAAAAAAACTTTTTAAAAAAATGCTTTTATTTAAATTGAACTAAAAAGCGAAAAATAATTTAATTGTTCTTGCTAAAATTGTTGAATATTTATGACTTAAAATAAAAGCGTGGGGCACTTCGAAGGGATTCCGAGGTTCTAAGTATAGACAATTCCTTAAGCTATCAATCTGCGCCCCACGCTTTTATTTTAAGTCATAAATATTCAACAATTTTAGCAAGAACAATTAAATTATTTTTCGCTTTTTAGTTCAATTTAAATAAAAGCATTTTTTTAAAAAGTTTTTTTTTATTATATTTTATTTGTGTCTTTAATTGTTTCAAAGAAAACATATATGTCTCTCTCTCACTTGCAAACATTATCGTCTCTCTCTACTCTTTTTAAATTCCCTTTCCACCTTATCTTCGCATAGGAACAATGTTAATTTCCTATAGGGATTTGTATGTTAATTTCGATTCAAAAGGGGGGTCCCCTTTAGAACTTTTTAGGCATTTAAAATTTTTTTTTCCAATTCTTATGAAATTTTGTATTTATTTACGATTCTATATTGTGTATAAAATGTCCAACTGGCGCACAGCACACAACTTTCTCTTACCCTTCGGTAAGAGAAAGTTGCGCACCGTGCTGGTCACACCAGATTTTTTTTGTTCTTATTTTCTCTTGATCATCGTTTTCGCTTTTTTTTTCTTTTTTAAAAGAGGGGCGAACACGCACCTCTCCTCGCACCAATCACCACACTGGTGGGGGTCAGGGGGGTTGGAAAGAGCGGCGTGCTCCGTCGTAATTTTCACTGTATTTGTAATTTAATATTTCTAATGAAATTTATTAATAGATTATTATAATAGTTAATATATTGTCAATAAATGTTCTATCTGTTCAGAAGATATTCGTCTTATTAAAAACCTTATGTATAAAATTTAATTCTAATCAATTTTTTTTTATTTATTATTTGTCCCCACAATTGGGATTTACTATATTGCAACGTTTTCTTTACTTTTTCATTCAATACTTTATTTTTCGCTTTCTAAAGATAGCAATGCTGTTTTATATGTCCCCCCTTTCCACAGAAATAACATGGTCTCTTTTCTTTATTCTCATATGTTTTATTACTATTCCACTATTTCTTATCTTCAAAACTGATTCATTTTCTTTTACAGTTTCTGTTTCTTTTCTTCTTTCGTATGTGGTTATTAATTTTTCTTTTATATATTCAAGTGTTAATTCCTTCTAAACTCGTAATTAGTGAGTCATATCTTTCTGGTAAGCCACACAACAATAAGGCTCCAATATCATCATGAGGGATCTCTTTTCCTATACCTCTTAATTGATCTGAGACTTCTAATATTTTTTTATTAATTCTTGCATGCTCATTGATTCGTTATATTTTATCGTGTATAATTTTCTTTGTAAAAATAATTGCGTATTCAAATGTTTCCTTTCATATAGCTTTCCACATGCCTTTTGCTGTTTTTTCATGCTTAATATATATCAGTTGAGAATCTTCAACACATAATACTATTTTGGCTCTTGCAGAACGATCTATTTTATCCCAATTTGCTTGTGCTTTTCCTATTTCCAATGGTCTTGTACCTTCTACGACTTGCCATAATTCTTTGTCTGCCAGGTACATCTAAATTTCCATATTTCATAATTTTCCCGGTTCAATTTTGTAAAAGCAATTCGTTTCTGGGCCCATAACCTGTTAGCTATATTAATTATTCACTATAATAATTATTTCGAGCCCAAGAACAAATTAGATTTATTTTAGGAAACAAAATTTACAAGAGTAAAGATAAAAAAATTCATATACACAGTAAACAAAAACATATATTGTTGTTGGTTGCCTAGGTTCCAACACTCCAGAAGCCCCTTAACTTAAAGTCGTTTTTGATTTATTGTTGATGTTAATCTCTCAATTTACGCCTCTGCGATTTGATTTCCATTTAGATAAATATTAATATTATTTACAAAATAGCAAATCTCAATTAAACTGAACATATCACGTTCTCAATAGAGGATTATTACAAAAAAAAAACTCGTAAATAAGAGTAGGAGGAACGTTTAAACAAAGCTCCTTGAACATGAATGAATCAACCAACGGGTGCTAATAAAAATGGCAATCTCTCTCATAGAAAAATAAATATTAAATAATTTATTATTTTTTTCTCTTTCTCTTCCTCCCCACCTTTTAGTTCTCAAAAACTTCTTTTTTTTTCCAGTTATCAATGCAACCAAATAGATGATTCAGATAGAGGGACAGACAGACATCTGCCGGATGCAGGTCACCTTAATTTTGCTTGCACTAGTAGATAGTTAAAATTAGCATTGCTATTTCTAATTTTAAAAATTTGGAATTTATAAATAATTAAAATTAGAAAAGGATGTGTGGGTGTGGCTGGCGGGTGTAAATAAAATATTCATAAATCATAATTTGTTAATTTTTACTTTCTCTTACCTCTATATATATTAGGGTGTCCCGTTATTTCCCAAATTGCGTTTTATGCTGCAAAAGCCCTCTAGGTTTTGACCTAAAAAAAAAAATATCAGACCCATATCAACCCTTAATATTCATGAAAACTCACCAGGACTCTGTTGGCAATTAGTAGAAAGGATAGGTCGATTCAGTCCAAGAAAAATATATAAAGAATAATTTTATACTCGTATATTTTTTATTATTCTTTTCAATCTCCAGATCTCAGACCTGACGGTTTCGGCCACTTTGCTGTTTGCCTTCCACAGTGAGGGCCGGATCTAAATGATATACTTTATAAAATATATAAATTTATGGTGGTTAAGAATTTTATTTTAATTTACAAACATATTTACCTAGATAGGTAGATCTATATAGATAAAACGAAACGTCCCTAAAAGAACACTTCAACACAGTGAAGAACAAACAAATGAAGTCGGCATTAGCGATTCATTGTCTCGACATGAATCATGAAATGGATTATGAGGGCTCAAGCATTTTATGCCACGAAAAAAATGATCAGAAGAGGAAATTCTAACAGGCAGCTCACATTCCACTGGGATTATAAATAAAATCAACAAATAAAAAGCTGTTAATATTGTGTACTTTTTGCTTTCCTGTTTTTAAAATTTAAAAAACAAAACAATTATATAAAAAATATTAACTTGAATTTAATAAAATTTTAAAATTATAACCATGTAGTCCTAAATTGACCACTAGATGGCACACCTGTACTCATATCTTCCTCAAAATCTTTTTGTATTATATTTTAATTGCATGACGAGCAGAGTGAATGTCATCACTTTCGAATTATATGTCTTATTATATTTTTGTTAAGGATCTAAATCAGTGGTTCCCAACCTTTTTTGGCCCATCGCCCCTTTCTGGAGGTTGTCTATCATCTATCGCCCCCTTTTCATTTTCATTGCATGATTTAAAATTTTTAACAAAAAAGTACTTTATTTCAAAGTGAATCAATCAACTTCCTCAGATAACGTTTTCTTTTCAAAGTGAAAAAATACAACACCTGCAGAAATAGTGACTGAAACGTTGAAATTTTCAAATATGAGTAAGTTGGAAGTCAGGAAAGAAATTAGGTAAAAATTTAATCAATCTTTATCTAATTTTTAATTTCGATTGCCGACGTTTCGGACGCAAATCGCATCCTTCCTTAGGACAATAGGTAGTATCATATCTGTATTTTACTAACTACCAATTATCCTGAGGAAGGATGCGATTTGCGTCCGAAACGTCGGCAATCGAAATTAAAAATTAGATAAAGATTAATTAAATTTTTGTCTGATTTCTTTCCTGGCCTTTCTTAACCTTTTAAAAATCTAATAATAATTTTATTTTTATGAAGAAAATAACAAAAATGGATCTTTTTTCGGTCAATCTTTATTTAATGAAAACAAAAATGACAAAAATTATTTATCATTGGGACGTTTCAATTCTAGAATGGAATTATCACCAGACTATTTTATTTTTATGACAATATTTTTTCCTCTTCTTTCCTGACCATCATGTAAATAGGAGAATTTTCTCTTTAATTTATTCTTTTAAATTTTAGTTAACTCTAATAATTTTTCCCCTTTGAATACTCATCGCCCCCCCGCTTATTTATCGCCCCCTGATATCCCAAATCGCCCACTTGGGGGCGATCGCCCCAGGTTGGGAACCACTGATCTAAATGATAACTCTCATCTCACCTATCTAGGTAAATATGTTTGTAAAATAAAATAAAATTCTTAACCACCATAAATTTATATATTTTATAACGTATATCATTTAGATCCGGCCCCTCACTGAGGAAGGCAAACAGCAAAGTGGCCGAAACCGTCAGGTCTGAGATCTGGAAATTGAAAAGAATAATAAAAAATATACGAGTATAAAATTATTCTTTATATATTTTTATTGGACTGAATCGACCTATCCTTTCTACTTAATATTCATATTAAACCGTGCCTAAATCATAATCCATTTCCCATTTAAATAACATGGGATTTTTGCACTTTTTCAGTTTATTTTATTCCACTTGAACAAATATACCTAAAAATACCGTCAAAACATATTTTGTAGGAAATTTAACGCTCTACAAAAAAAGGTCTGAATACTTTGTTTAATAAATTCAACCCCTTAAAAGTTATTCAAAGATTAAGTTGTATTCATAATTAAAACTAACGTTTTTTTTTAATTTCCATCAGAATTCTCATTTATATCTCAATTGAACTCATACGGACTCATACTTTTTTAATTACCTGAATTCGAACGATATTCATCATCGGTTGTCAAATCAATGCTATCGTCATTTTTGGATTTAATGACATGTTTCAATTGAGTCGTATTGGTATGATCTTGTTCGAATAACTTTTCATTATCAGCTATATCTTGAATATTTCCGTGTGCGATGTCAAATACTTTTTCAAGACACTCAGAAAACTCGCGTTCTGTTGTTAGATTTGGATTTTTCTGCACCCTTCTATAGTTTTTCTAGTTTTTTCACACACATCTTGAAGTATTTTGAACTTGAATTCCAGCTCTATTCCAGTATTTAGTAACTTCTTCTGTAACGAATTGAGAAAGTGATTTTTTTGCTTCTCTTGTTTGATAAAATAACAATTTTAGCACTTGTTTGTTGGTTGGTAATTTATTACCACTGATTGTTTCAGTAGATTCTCCAAAGAGAAACATTGGATCAAGCTTACAGATGTTATTTTTTTCTTTCTCTTACCTCTATATTTCATTTTTATTTCTTTATTTACCATAGGATTCCGAAGAATATTGGAATTGTCAAATATAGTATTTTACAATAAAAATCACAAAGCATATATATATATATATATATATATGTCAACCCGATAAAACTTATCTTCGCATATATATGTTTATATATATATAGAGAAAATATTGGATTCATGTCAAAAATTCGATATCGAGATTTTGATGGTTATACACGTTTTGAGGTCCCCTGAATCCAAAAAAGTGGTTTTCGCGACATGGTCTGTCTGCGTGTCTGTTTTCAATTAAATTACAATTAATTCAAAATAGATTTATAATAAAAATACTTTGTACAAAGCGCAATTTAAAAGAAAAAGATTATGTGATATGTAATATAAAGGGAAAGTATTATGATTGTAAAAAAATCTAATCCCCAAAATTTTTTTTTATATATCGTTTCAGGTCATACCGACCCCAGAAATGCAAAAACAAATTTAATGTGTGTACGATTATTTGTGTGATGTGCTTTTTTGCTTATATCTCTTAAACTATTCATCGGATTAGAATAAGGTTTGGCAAATTTGTAGTCCTAAGTGGGCTTAAAAACGTATAAAAACTAGAAGTAAATCGGACTTCTGGGAACGGTAAATTATTATTCCGAACCACGGTTTTCTCACCTTCCTCTGAACCATATCTTTTGAAATTCAATCATAATAATTAGGACGATAGCTTCTTGGTCTAAAAGAAATTTCATGACATTCCGTTCAGTAGTTAGAAGTTATTTGTAAAAAATTAAAAAAAATTACGTTTCAAAATTTCAAATTTCGTTTTTTCAAGAGAGGGAAAGTTTTTCAACTTTATTGCCAATTTTTTAATTACGTACCATTTTCTAATTTTATCCCCTTGTTTTTTTTTTAAACAATAACGCCTACTAAAGTAGGAGAAAGAAGAGGTTTTTTGTTTCAATTAAAAGTTCTCTCTCTATTATGTAATTATTATTATTATTATAAAATAAGGGAAGGAAGGATGCGTTGTCACCTAAAATAGAGGACGCTTTTTTTTAGAGGTCATTTGGAATGCTGCTGCATACATACACCCTCACTCCCTCTGTTTTTTTAGATCAGGGTCAGAATAAAATATGAGTGAAATGCAGATGACGAACTAAAAATAAATTATTTATAAGCGAATTCTTTAAAGATAAGGTTTCTTTGATTGCCTGCCTTTGCGTTCTGCGTTGTCACTTTTATTAGAGGGAGAGAAGAAATTTTATATTTAGGTCAAGTGAGAAATCATACAGAGAGACGACACCGAGACAAATATTTATAATCGATATATTGGTACATATACAAGGCATGTTAAAGAATTTGTGAATGGGAATTTCTTTAAGGACTTTAGAAAGTTCGATTGCGCATCCACACTCTACTGACTTGCACAGAAACCCATAATTAAAGGAAATTATAAGATGATCTTCACTGATCCCTTGTCGCATATTCAGAGATCATTTTAAAAACGAGGGAGTTTCCCGGATTTGTTCCTACAAACCCGAGATAGAAGAAGAATCCGCCGGATCTGAGGACAAAGGCCGGGACTCAAAATTCACTTTTGGCTAGTAACTCGCTACAGTCACAGCGATCACAGAAATTTTCTAAAGGGGAAATCCCTGCTCCTCTCGGATGAACTTTTTACCTCGAATATTTCCTACAAGTGATATCCGTACCGGGGAGGGCGAACCTTAAGGTAGCATTCCGATCTGTAGCTGCCCGGCAGTCGCTCAAATGGATTTCTACGAATTAGTTTCCGACTCAAGCGACCGAGCAGCGCGTTCATCATCCTCTTCTTCGTCCTCTATCAGCCTCTTCACGAGTTCTCCCTTTCATTTATTTAAATTGTCCGACATAGTTTTATATTTGGCACCCCACTGGAATGCACAACTGTTCGCACTGACTCCTGTGCCGCTGTGACTGCCGGGCCGCGGTCGCAGCTATCCTAAAGCTTCTAGCAGCGCCGCACATCAGTGACCATGGGTCGCGACTGCCAGGCAGCAACTGCTGGGCAGCTACTGCCGAGATCGGAGGTTAGGTAGAACATATAATTAAGAAACTTCTGAGAGGCATAGATAGGGTTCCTTGACGTGAAAGTACGAAATGAAGAGGAAGTAGATGCTAATGGGGTTGAAATGGTGGAAGATACAAAGGAGGCGGCGATTGGAGAGAATGCGGTGTTGACGACTGGAATGGAAGGTACGGAGGAGATATTGCAAGATTGGATGGACATGACGATGACGGCGTCGACTGGAATAGAGGTGATGGTGGATATGGTCATGATGACATCGACTCTGACTAAGAAGAAAACCAGGGCGACTACAATCTCATCTTTGATAATGATCTATAGTAAAAAAATGAAAATCACTACAGAGATGATGTTAAAGAAATACAAGAAGATGGTAAACTTCGCTAGCTTTAAAAAAAGAAGACTCAAGTTTGGGTTATAAATTCTCGACGTATGATAAGGAAATCTCCAAGTCAACAATGTTTATGGGAAGGGCCTGGACCCCCTTGAGAGATATACTTGGTCAGTTCAGGATGAATTGACTTAAGAAGGGGGGGGTAGTGTTAAGGGGCAACGAGTCGATATGGCAACCCAGTTGTTGAATTGTTTATTATAATTTTTGACTTTTGGATATGTTTTTTCAGTTTTTCTATTAAAAAGCTCACAATTGTTCTCTTGTAATTTGTGCAATTCCTGCAATTAAGGAGCAACGTTACAAGTCATGACAAAATGACTGAAGGTCAGTTCGCCTGTCATTTTTTTTTTTTTTTTTATATATATGTAATCATTTAATCTATTTAATTCTTTAAATTATATTCATTAAACATTTTAAATATACTCATATAATTCAACACAAACTATGAATAAGTTTGAAAGTCTCCGAACGATGCTTTAAAAATTGTGTTGATAAAAACAACAAAAACAGGAAGATCAAGGACTCGTATGAGTTATAGTTTGTCAACACATTTTATTTTTCCACATAACCTTTAATGCAAGATCTTTTCTTTTCTTTTTTGTTAAATAGATCTTTCTGTTTCACTTTCAATTAATGTAAATGTTAAGAACTCTTTTTTCTAGCTTTCTATTATTTATTTTTATAGCTTATTTAAGGCCCAAATGTTTTAGAAATGACAAGTGTAGGTAGGTAAGTTTAGGAAAATAAGAACTCATTTTAAAGCTATGGGGCGTTTTGATATATTACCCACCCCAACATTAAAATAATTCCCTATGGGGAAATACATGGCGTTTAGTCCTTCGTAGCTATTTTAATGCTGAAGGACAAACACCATGTATTTCCCCATAGGAGGCTATTTTAATGTTGGGGTAGGTAAGTTATCAAAACGACCCATTGAAACGAACAGATAGATAGATTCGCACTTTTTGTTCTAGCCAGTTTGCACCTTTTGACTTGGGTAGCGTGCCTGGGCAGCTTTGTACTTTTACCATGTCAAGTGAAACGAACTGATAAAAATACTGTATAAGTGAAAACCAGGTTTATGTTAACAAGGCTTTATTTAAGCAAAATGAGAGAGACAAGAAAACTGCGAGTTGTTATACAAACAAAAATTGTCGTTAGATACACAATGTAAATATAAACATAAACACAAAAGTCACTTTGCATTTCAACACGAACGAACCTTATAATTGCATTCTTTTTTTATAAAATACAAAATTTGTTTTTATAAAGTAAATTATATCAGCAAAGTATTGTGCACTTATCCGTC
>JAKCPI010023380.1:0-64157 GCA_023213315.1 Euborellia annulipes | reverse complement strand
TAATATTTTTATTAAAAATTAAATATATTTAAATAAAATAAAATATCTTTTTATGTTATTTATAGATTCGCTCATCAAAGAAGAAATTGCTAGATTTCATTCGCAGTTGGAAGAAAAAGCTCTCGAAATGGACGGATTACGTGAAAGAGGTGAACAAGAAGAAAATGAAAAAGAACGACTATATGCAAGCAAAGAAGCCAATAGGGATGAACTCCGTGCAGAAAGAGAAATCAAAGATAGAGCAATTGAAGAACTTCAGAGATTACGACTTGAATTGCACCGATTAAATAAAGAAAAAGATGAAAAAGCTGAAACAGAAGCTGAAGCTGCTGCCGCTGAATTACCTGAACTTTTACCAAGACCGAGTGATGATGATACAGAAATAGCTCGAGCAGAGGCGAGAGAAGCTGAAATGGCCAGGTTTAAAGCTGCTCTTGGATCCAGGCGAGAGATGCGGCATAGGGCAATCTCGGCAGTTTCAACGGAACTTGCAAGGCTTCGAACAGAATTAACAAAAGAGCGAGAACTTCGAGAAGCTGCTGAACAAGCACTAGCTAATGCTGCTAATCAGGTTCCATTAGAAAAGCTACTTGGATGTAGCTTCTGGTGGAGAAGAAACTCAAGTGGAATCAACAGCTAATACCGGGAGTGAAGAGGGTTGTTACAAATCTGTAGATACTCCTTCTGGCCCTCGACAAGTTATAAGCGTATCAAAGACATTTATTCGCTTAAAAGATTTAATTTTAGAAAAGAAATCTCTTCAAAAAGAATTAGGCCGATTAAAAGATTTAAATGGTCGTCTTGAAAAACAATTGAGCAGTCAGGAGCACCGTCTATCATTAGTTTCTTCAGAATTACATAAAACATGGGCAGTAGTTGCTAGAATGAAACAACAGCATAGACAATTGCATACACATGAAAAAATTTTAAGATATGAATTGCAACATAAACGTAAAATGCTTAATGAATTAAAACAAGAGCTAGAATATTGTAGAGAAAAATGGCAAAGAGCACGAGTTAAAAATTCTCAATCAGAGGCGGAATGGAGACAATTACGAGGAGAATTCGCTGCAAGAAGACAACATCTTGATAGTGCAAATAATTCAGCAGAAAGTGGATTCTCTGATGATAATGAACCAAGTCCTTCAAATCAACCAAGCTCTCCTGTTGAAGAAACAACTATACCAGGAGAAGAAAATAATTTACCTGAAGAACCTCCTCAAGAAGATATTCAAAAAGAGGATAGCTGGCAGGATACTACGCAACTTGATTGTCCAGCCAGCGTTTCGTTACTAAAGGAACAACTATGTTTTTTTGCTGAAAACTTGGATGCAATAAATACTGAATTAAGATCAACTACGGCAAAAGAAGCATTAGATAGTATATTTTCACTTCCTCCTATAGTAATGCCAAATAGATATTTTAGAACATTAGAAGCTTTAGATCGATGTAAAGCTCGGTCAGCAGAAGATCTCCGAGAAAGAACAAGAACTCCTTCACCTTCGAAATTAGAAGATAATAATATAAATGAAACAGATGATAGATTAGAAGACAAAGAAAGTGATAATAGTAAAGAAAGGGAAGAAGAAAAAAATTTAAGGTTACAAGAAACCAAGGAAAATAGATTAGAAGAAAAAGGAAATGGATAAAAGATTAGAAGAAAAAGAAATGGATAAAAGATTAGAAGAAAAAGAAAAGGAATTTAAATTGGAAGAGAAAATTGTTACAAAAGAAGAAAAAACTAAATCCCCAGAAGAGAAAGAAAGTGGAAGTAATGGAAAAAAGACTGAATCAAGACTGGATGAACCTAAAGACAAAGAAGAAATATCTCTGAATCTTGATGTTCGACCTCATCGGGATACTCGAACACCCGAAGAAGTTTTAGCAGCAAGATCAGCTCGTTTGAAGCGACTCGAGGAGCAGTGTCAGCAACTTTTCAATAAAGTTACACGAACGACACATCGTAGTCATGCACTTGCCAATCGACTGGACGATTTACACGAGTATTACGGCCCTGAGGCCTCAACCTCTTCAGCCACTTCATCTACCCACCTGACTACACCCACTCCTGCTCCACCCTCGCCTCCACCGATGCCAGAACGACTGCCAGTCTTTAAGATTCCTGAATCACCTCAACCACAAGCTGACAATGATGCCGAAGACGAGTCCAAGGAATAATCTCATTTTTCTTCAAATTGGTATTATTTATATTGATGTAAATTATTTGTAAATAATTAAAAAAATATTTAATAAATAAATTAAATAAAAATCATTATTTTAATTAAAAAACCATTTCAGAAAGGCGAAAGAAAACAAACAAGAAAATCATTATTGATTGAATCATTATTTTTACAGAATATTGAAGAGGTCTGTTTTAATTTATTCTTGCTCATTCCCAGAATCTGGGATCGCCACAAGATAGCTTGGTAACTACCAAGAAGCTTGGTAACTACCACCTGGTCACTACCACCTAAGATCTGGGTTCTTTAGTGAAAGAGAGATCAAAAGCTATGAATAACATCCTATCCATGCACCTATGTTAACATATTCTATTGAATATTTAGGCCGAAATAAGAAAATTCAAATAAAATTTTGAAAATCCTAAACTGCTTACTCTACGCCCACGTAAATGTTCATACAGACTTTAAATGTAGCAGCTACGCTCTGGAATCTGCTGTAGTGACTGCCTCGTGGACGTAATGGCGATGTCTAATGGCGGATGCTCAACAAGGGTTTATGATGTCAATTCTCGAAGGTAATTCGTTGATTTCTAAAAAATAAACAAAAAATAAAAAAAAAAAAATATTGAAAAGGGGAAGCAATCGAATCTCTGACTCAAAGAACTAGATTTGAATTCAATATTACACTAATTATATTCAATAATATTCTAATTTTACTTCTATCAAATAGATTCACACTTTATTTAATGCAGCATTTATAATAGTCAAAAAGAATAAGTTATATATTGAATACAAATCCCTACAACATTACGTACATTGAAGGGGGTGGAGGCAGGAGAGCATTTGCTCCCTCCAAGGCTTTGGAAGAAAATAGTAAATTCTGAGCTTAGCCCTTACATACAAGTAGCATAGGAAGTAAAAATAAATTTTGCCTCCCCCTCCAAGCAAAAACTGAAATGACGTCACTAAAAGCAGTCTCATGATAGCCCCAAGTGATTATTGGAATTTAAATAAAATTAATAAATAAATGTATTGACAACTTGCTTAAAGACATCGGTTTATAAAATAGGATGCAATATCTTTGATGGAATTTTTATTTTTTTTTTTATTCCGAGTTGACCGAACTGAAGCTCGGTCCTTTTACTTCAAGGCTAATACCTTGCTTTTACTGGAACTGGGCCGCTGACGTCTAAGAAAAGATAAAAATTATATATATTTATATAAAATTATAGGCCCTATATATACACTGGGCCTCAGCGTTTTTTTTTTTTTTTTACGGAAAAAGTGGGCCGCACATCAAAAAAGGTTGGGAACCACTGATCTAGAGAAAAGCGGGGAATCGCAATTGTTTCCAGGATAGCTTAGATCAGTGATTTCCAAACTTTATGTTACCATGCCTCCCTTGAAAATATTTAATCTTATGACGCCTCTCCCCCCCCCCCCCCCATTGGATAAAATAATACAAAAACAAAAATTTTTAATGCTAAAAAATATAAATTTATTTTTAATTTATTCTTATTTATATTAAAACTAGCAATCATTTGGAAAATTGGTCCTGGTGGCCAATATTCGCGCCTCCCCTTAGACTAGTCCGCGCCTCACAGTTTGGAAAACGCTGCTATAAGTGTATTTTATGGCTGGTGGAATTTGTATCAGGAATGAAAGTTAAAAGAAAACGCAACCAAAATTTAAAAAAAAATATATATATTTTAACAGCTTAAGTTTCGGCCTTGGTAAAAGCCATTCTCGGATGACCACTAACAGCTCCGAGGATGGCTTTGACCAAAGCCGAAACGTCAATTGTTAAAATATATTTTTGAAGAAAAAATTCTGGTTTCGTTTTCATCTAACTTTCATTCCTGAAGAAAAATATTTATCTGAAATCTTATTTTCACGGGGGGGGGGGGGGTTCCTAACAAATATAAAATTTCAACCTCCTAGCTCAATTTCTTCATGCTTTAAATTGAACCCAGACAGACACACAGACAGAACATGTCGCGAAAACCATCTTTTGGATTCAGGGGACCTCAAAACGTGTATATCCATCAAAGTCTCGACATCGAATTTTTGACATGAATCCAATACTTTCTCTCTATATATATGTATATTAACTTATTCATATAGGTAAGAGAAAGTAAAAATTCAAATCCGGAATTGAGATTAGTTCTATAATACAAAAAGATGCGGTAACTCACCCCAGTAAAATTATAAGTGGACTAATCATATCTTACTTTTCTACCTAATGAAAAAAATCCCTACAAAAGGGATTCGATTGTTTCCTAAGTTACCCAGGGTTTTTATTATCTGTTTAAGACACCTTCGAAATTCTCAAAAATTAATTCCGCCCCAGCAATAAGAAATTTTAGAATGATATTAAAATGTTTCTACCCGACTATGCTATTTGCTAAATATTGAATATAAATTTTAACTCAAACGGGATGCACTTATTTTTTAGTAAAAGTATTAAAAAACATTAATATCTTTGTGAATTATAGGGGATGGGGCATTAACCCCCTGGTTAATGCCTTCATACCCTCCCCCCCCTTTAAGGAAATACGAGCCTTCAAAGCGAAATTACTCTCAAAATAATTTGAATACATTTATAAATAATTATTTTTATTTTTATTTTATTTTGAAATTATTTTATTCAATTTTCAACCCTTAATCCACCCCGGAGTAAAAGTATATTAAAGAAATTTGATTAGCAAAAATATAGGCCAAATAGAAAGAATATAATGGTAAATAAAATTGAAATGCCTGGACCCCCAATGTGTATATTATTAATTAATAACGGTTATCGTATAAAGTCTTATATGGCCTGAGTTGCCGAAAAGACTGTGTGAATGTGTGTGTGAGTGTGAGTGTGAATGAGAAAAAAGTGTGTGTTTAAAAAAATAAATAAATAAATAAAAATAAAAAACTTATTTTTTTTCAATGACACCTACACTCCCCCTCCCCCTTTCAACAGCTTAAATTCTCCCTCTACCCTTAGTGAAATATAAAATATTTAATTTCATATTCAAAAGAATCGTTTTTCGCAGTCAAATTATTTGTTTCTATCATTTTTTTTTCAACGATAAAATGCTTAATAATTACCTTTAATAAGACACTCAAGAGGGTGTGCTGGTTGATAGTGAGGTCAGGGTGGGTTACACTATATTAATTATTCACTTTGATTCACTTTAAACACAAAAAAGAGAGCAGCGCCTGCCAGCAGGCCTCGCGCTCGACTGAACGAGAGACTTGTCTTTCTTTGTTTTGAAATAAAATAGATGAAAATAACAATTCCCTTTTTATTAAAAGTAAAAAAATACCTTTTTCTCTAATCTAACTATATTTAGAGCTGGAAAAAAATGTCAACAAGTGATTTAAAATATTCCAAGGCCTTTCTTAAATAATCAACCCTTCATCCCCCCCTAATCAAAATAATAATCAACGCTATTTTTTGAATGTTTTCTATTTATTTGGCTTCGATTTAGCTGAAATAAATTTAAAAAACATTTTTTTTTTTTTTTTTTTTTTCAATTTTTCAACCCCTTATCCAATCCTAATAAATAAAATAATTAACAATGCTTCGTCGAGCTTCGCTTCTAGTCAGAAAAAAATTAAAACCCTGAAAAACTTCCCTGGATCTGCCTTTGGGTTTTACACATAGTATAATTTTCTAGAATGCGTCTTACTTTAGGCCAGTGGTTTCCAAACTTAATGTTACAACCCCTCCCTTAAAAATATTTAATCGTATGACACCCCCTACTCCACACATTTAATAAAATAATACAAAAACAAAAATTTTTAATACTAAAAAATATAAATTTATATAAAAATATTTTTTTTATTTATTCATATTTATTATTTTAATTAAAAACTGCGTCCCAGAATCTTCTAAATTATTTTATTTTTTATTATTTTATTTATAAAACTAGCAATCATTTGGAAAATTGATCTTGGTGGCCAATAATCGCGCCTCCCCATAGACTAGTCCGCGCCTCCCTAGGGAGGCGCGCCTCACAGTTTGGAAAACGCTGGCTTAGATAATGACATTGCACGGTTTAAAAAATTTAAATTAATTTTTTTTTTTTTTTAATTTGTGAAAATCTTCTTTTATAGATTTAATAAAATTACGCCATATGTTAAATATTTAAAAAGAGAATATCAAAAAGAAAGTTTGAAATAAAACATTTAAAATATTTCATTAATTAATATTTCTCTCTAAGAATGTAAGTAAATTAATTTGATGAGCGAATTAAGGGGAGGAAATTCTTCTCCCCTTCCTTTATAGACTGTCCTATATTTCAGTGTAATGCAGTCAATTATTCAGCAGACTAAAGAGCGATCGAAGTCCTAAACATCGATATTCTGCTTTCACAGTATATATTTTAACCCCTAGTGGGTTTGCTTGTTGTTGTTGTCTCCTTGTGCTAGAATACACATCACATACTTCATTTATTTGCTTCTAGAGCTTAGCACGCTAGCGACAAAATGGTAAAGTAATAAATTTTTTTAGTGTTTGTCTTTTCAGAGAGATAATTACTAGGCCTATATTCAATTTCCGTTTATAAGTAGTCAATTTAATTAATAATTGGCAAAATATTTAGGCCTATATAAAGGTATGTTTGTAGAGGATTTTGAAATTGAAAAAAAAAAAAAATTTAATTAATTTAATATTTTGAAATTTTTCATAGATATAACGTAATAAAACCATTTTTAAATTAATTTTCAAAATATATACCACTATAGAGAAATACATTGACAAGGATGAAAATTAAATGATTGCGCATTTTGCCAATTCATAACAAAAGCAAAATGTTCAATTATTTAGCTATCAACCCGTCTCAATATATTTTCTACTAATGTTTCAATTCATTCATTAGAGAAATTTGAAAAAAAAAAAAAAAAGTAAAATCGTCATTATTCAGCCTTACTGTGCCAGGCATATGATAGATTATCTTTGTTTTTATTCCGAATTTTTATTTCATAAAATATTTGTAAAAATAAATCATTTCGTCATTATATCTCAAGGATATTTGAAAAATGAATAATATTAATTTCAAATTGAATATTCAATTTTTTTGTTGGTGTTCTTAATGAATTAATTTGAGGATCGCGTTTCATCAGGGGTGGCTTTTTAAGTTCACCAAATCAATAGATTAGTTTTGATATTCAAGGTCAATCATTTATTTCGATATAATCTATTCAAGAAATGACTGGGATTCCCAAATTTTTAAATTAGTATTTTTATTGAAGAAGATAGATAGGCTAATGTATGGTATTAATGAGAAGCAGGATGAAGAAAGAAGAGCAGCTAGTATTTATTTCATTTATTTAAAGCCCCATTAGGCCAACGTTTCGGTCTCGGTCGAGTCCTGTAGTCGATTAGACGCACCACACGACTGTTACTCTTCCAATAATAGACTCAATTGTTTAAATCAGTGTATTATTTATACACTTTAATTGTAACTTATTGGTTATGAATTATATAATTGAGTTTGTAAAAGTTATCTCATATTGACAGACCATAAGGTAAATATATTTTATATTTTTATGATATTACTCATTATTAAGATGAAATTGTAATTTTTTAAAGATTTGCTCTATTCTTGCTATGTTGTGGCTCTGAAGATGGTCTCGACCGAGACCGAAACGTTAGCCTAATGAGCCTTAAATAAATGAAATAAATACTAGCTGCTCTTCTTTCTTCATCCTGCTTCCCATTAATAACTTTTATCTAGCTATGTCCCGTTAGAAAATCTACTTTTCTCAACATCTAATGTATGGTATTTTGAATTTATTATATGATGGTTAAATTTTTTTTTTCAACCCGTTAGAAATTTTAAATCTGAATTATACCTATATATTCATGAAGGAATTGAGCTAAGAGGTTGAAATTTTATATTTAAGTTAGACATCACCCACCTAGAGCGTGAAAATAAGTTTTGATCAAAATTGGCCAAAAAGTCCTAAATTAAAATTAAATATACAAATATACAAATTAAACACTACGTATTAAGTGTTAATTTTTAAATAATAAAACCTTTGAAACAAATAACCTAGTGTTTAATTTGTATATTTAATTTTAATTTACAAAATGTTTCAAAGAGAACCAACGGTCGAAAGTTTAAATCTTACAAAAAGTCCTAGTTGTGCTCCTCTGAAGCCCCCTGAATATAAATACATCCCATTCGGCTTTTAAATCGGATTGATTAAATTAAAAATATAGAGATATAAAAGTCTATCTATTCATAAATATATTCAAGTCAAAATAATCAGTGAATGATAATGATTTAAAATTAAAATGGGTATTTCACGATTCAAACTGAAAATCTTTCTTTTATCAGTAATTTTAATTCGTCAACCCTTGTAGAAAGAATAAATATGTGAACAATAATTACCTGGTGATGGTGGAGGTGATTTCTTGACCAAGAGAGAGAGAGAGACAGAGAGAAGCTGTGTTTGCTGTCTGAGGCGTCTTAGTCTCGTCTGCCGGGTTGCAGGCAGCAGGCGGCGACTGTCGCCGCTCTGACGTCACTGGTGGGGGAGGGCGGTCTCGGGCGGCTCAACAATACTATCCAACAATAAGAAATAAAATTAATTTTTTTTTTTGCTCAATTGTTACAATAAAATGAATTAATAAAATAATATATTTGGTATACTGATAAGATATAAAAGTTCTTTATTAATTGGACCCTGTTATGCAATGGTGTGTCAAAGACCAAAAAATTCAAAATTGAGTTAAGCACGGAATATTGTTTCAAATGCTATAATTAATAGTATTTTTTATGAAATATGTCCTAAAAAAATTTATATTTAATGTTACTTGCAAAATTGACAAAAAAAATTATATAGAATCCAATGAAAACAAAAAACTCTAATGTTAATTTTCTCAAAACTTAATGTTTGGTCTTTGACACACCATTGCATAACAGGGTCCAATTATAAATAAGTTAAATTCGGAACTAAAATATAATAAATCATTACTATACTCAATTCTCTCCCCTTAATGAATGCGCCACTGCCTCTCGAGCTTCCCCCTTAACAAAATCCTATGACTACTACTGATGTTTAAAGAAGTTATGGATTAAAGTACTGCTATTTATCAAAAGGATCGAAAGCCCTCTCTTAAATCACCGAAAATAGCTCATTCATGCGTATTGGTTGCATATTAGAGGACATTGCAGGCAACGTTCAAATTAATAAATATCATAAAATACATGTAAAATTTTAACCAATGAAGTACGTGGCTGTTGATTTTACATACAAGGAAGGGAGCAGGAGCATGGACGTAACTAGGGCCCCCCCCCCCCTCCCCCAAGAAAGCCTCGCCGAACCAAGAAAAATTGAGTCAATATGGGGCCTTCCAAGCCCCCCGGGGGAAGGCTGGTCCCATGGCCCCTCCAGCAAAATTCTCTAGTTACGCCCATGAGCAGGAGCAGCCAAAATTAAAGCCTCCGATTTTATTACAATTAAGGAGACGTTTTGGTAAAACTTAATTTTCTCATCATCAGTCTTTCAAAATTGTATCTGTCCCGGAGTTGTTAAAAGGCCACAATACATTTATTATGTATTCTATTTGTGGGATAGATACAAATTTGAAAGACTAATGATGGGAAAATAAAGTTCGCGTATTATCGCTAAAAGTATAATATAATAGTAATCATTTAATTAATTTATTTTTACAACTTCCTATTTAATTTTGATCAAAACGAATAATAAAGAAAGCAGTTCTTTTCAAAGTTAGATTGTGGTCGTCAATCAACGAGGGTCAGCTTTCCAATTTAAGTCAAATTTCAACCTAATCACTACTATCATTGAAAAGAAAATAATCTTAAATCTTAAAATGAATATTCTCCTTTAATAAAAAACATGAATAAGAATATTTAAGAATAGGAAATAAAAAAGCGCTATCTTTGGGATTATGCGGCATGCGATCCTGTCATATTTCGACATCAAAAAAATATAGCTATTTCATTTTACTCAATTAAATAATTATTCTGTATATATATATCTGCAAAAATTAATATTTAATCAAGTTTTTGTCAAAGAAGATAAAAAGCTTTGTATTAAAAAAAATATCAATTAAAAATAATTTAAAATAGAGAAAAAATAGGAAAATAAGAAAGTTTTTATACAAATATTTTTTAATGTAATTATAATGGATCGAATTTATTCGTTATTAAAGTTATAAATCAAAATAAGAGGATCTTAAGGAGATTCTCCCCTATATATCGTGTCTTTAATATTCTGAATTTTAATCTTGCAAAAAAGACGATAATTTTCTAATGTCATTTGGTTATAAAATACTAGATTGGTGGGACCACGCTATAAAGAAAAGTAGAGTCGAATATCAATTCAAATATTAGGGCTTTAATGTATGCAAGGGGCTGTGGAGTTTTATGCGGGCAGCAAAGAGCACGTAGTTAGCGTTTGGCAGTTGCACGCGAATCTTGGATGGGGGAAGTCTGTTTTCCATCATGAGACGCAAACCTGTAAGTCATTTTTTTAGCTTTTCTTTTGATCAAATTTAATGGAATATTTTACATATATTATTATCTAAAATATTTTCAAAACAAAGGGGTAAGTAAACTGGTTAATTTCCACCCCCTCCCCTCATCCGAGAATTTTATTTATTTGTTTAATTAAATTTTTTTCTCATAAAAATTCCGTTCTAACTCCACTTCTAGATGAATTTAGGTCGGTTATGAAAAATAAAATTTTATTTTATAATATTGGAAAAAATGTATATCCTGTGTGAGGTAGCGTTGAATGCATCGTGAGATAATTGCATATAATGGGTTCAGGTGAATCTAATTGTAGTGAGGATGTGTCCTATGCTTTCTATGTAATTACGGCATTGCACAAGAATGAAAAATACTCTTAGCTACTTTTAAAATTTCAAGTAAACTTTTTTTTTATTTTTAAACAATGGAAGGAGGTGGCAGCTCGGAAAGTGTCTCTAAATCAATGAAACTCCAAAAATTCGCGACGTTTCGGTACAAATTTATTCGACCATAATCAGGCAATCAGTCTACAATAGATTTATTTTTATTCAAAATTAACATTATTAACTTAAAAATATTACAATGGTTGTTATTTTTATTACTTACAGTTGTCATATGTAAATGTATATAAATATATTTAATCATATGTTAGTTTATTGAAATTATAATTTTGCTATTAGGCAATCGCAAGGTTTAGAGAAGTCAAGACTAATGAAAATTTTTTCAATTATTTTTCTTTTTATATAATTAAAGTGACATGAGCATTGACCTACATGAATTTGAACCGAAACGTCGCGAATCTTTGGGAGTTTCATTGATTTAGAGACACTTTTTCTTGACTGCCACCTCCTGCCATTGTTTAAATATACCAGGGGCGTATATAAGGGGAGGGGGGGGGGCGAATAGGCCCGGGCTCACCCCCGAAATTTTTCAAATCTATATACATATATACGGGTGTATGGCCAATAACTACATTTTTATGGCCAATTTCTATATTTTGTTTGAAAAAGTGCGTCACATAAATAAAATAATAAAAAAAAAATGAAATTTATTACCATATAAGCATTTTTTTAATAAAACTTTTGCCTTTAAGAGGAGGGCCCGGACCCCTCGGGGCTCAGGTGAAATCGTAAAAATTTGTCTATAAATAAAAATTCCCCTAATAGTAAAAATTTGGATTAAAAAAAATTTAACAAAAATTTGTCTTTGAGAGGAGGGCCCGGGGGAGGAATCCCTCGGGGTTCAGGTATATCCGGTATTTTAAAAATATTTTTTATATATGAGGGGGATATTTAAAAATGAGTTCGGGTCCCCCCGAAAAAAATTTATATATACGCCCCTGAAATATACCAATCACAGCCACTTACACACTCGAAGAATTTCAATTATACTTACATTTTTTAGAAATCTGGTAGTTATTTTATTCATTCAATGGTTTTAAGTATCATTTAAATAAATTATTCCGTTATATCAATCAATATGACAATATTATCGTTGTCCGGCCAAGAAATTAGATTACCTAAAATTAAATTATTAATATTTGGATAAAATAAATCTAATGCTTTAAAAAAAAACTCTATTAAAATAAACTTACTTTTCATTTATATCGCCCAGGAATAAAAACATTTAAAATGGACAAGTCTGGGATACTTGGTCATCATAACTGACAGCATGTTATTTCAAAAAACAAAATTTCTTCAGAGCAAGAATATCTCGTGACGTAGGCTACGACATGAATTTTTTTCTTTTAATTCTAACACACCATCGATGACAATAAATGAAGTATCAGATGACGAGTGGCTTATTCACAATTGTATGAGAGACATTTTTAGTGTGAACCTTCTTTTCTGTGTATATTATTTTTTAGACCTAAAAAATAAAATAATTTTTGTAATAATAATCATAATTTATGAATGTCTTCTTACTTGGGCCATTTTGTTTTGTATAGGATAATTTTTTATATGAAATGAGATTTTTATCGGCATCTTAGGGCATATAAGACCCTAACGAAACTAATTATTTAATTCATTATATTGGGGCCCATTTATTTATACTATTTGATATCTAAATGATTTAAATAAATATTAACTCGGAAAGCCACGGATTCGTGGCTTTAAGTCTATTAATTTTGACGGAGAGGGAATAAATGGGATTTCAAAAGTCCCTTTTGGGTGATAGAAATATTTAAGTCTATTTTTGATAAAATAGTTCAAAAAATCAATATAACTCTCTCTAAAAAGACTTTGAAGTTATTAGTGAAATAATACCTGATAAGGAATATCCAGCCCCAGATCCCTGAAAACACCAACTTCAGTTAGACTACTCACATCATTTTATTTTACAAATACTGTATTTCGACTCTTTATCTTCATTTCAAAAATATCTCCATGAAAGATCGAAATATTCAGAATGATATGAAAGTAGTCCATTTCAAGCTGGTATTTTCAAACTCCTGATATTCTTTATGCATGTTGTCTAGCGATAATATCGAAATAATAATAATAATACCAGTTCTATATCTTTTGCAGCGTGAATGTATCTCAATCCATATCGGTCAAGCTGGAGTGCAGATGGGCAATGCGTGTTGGGAACTCTACTGTTTAGAGCATGGAATACATCCAGATGGACAAATGCCCTCGGATAAGACAATTGGATATGGTGATGACAGTTTCAATACTTTCTTTAGTGAAACAGGAACAGGCAAGCATGTTCCAAGGGCAGTGTTTGTAGATCTGGAACCAACAGTGATTGGTAAGTGAAAACATTTAATTTATTCATTTTAATAATTATAAAAATAAATATTAATAATAATTATTATAGTTATAATATAAAAAAAGAGAATGATTTATGAGTATGGATAAAAAACATGCTACGCCAGGAAGAGGGTTGTGAGTAAAAATTAAATTAATTTACAAATTGTATTTTTATATTATTAATATTTAAAATCTCATACGTTTAAATGAAAGAATGCATCCCTCTTGGCGTAATGTAGGCTATTTTCAGGTCATTAACCTGCGTGATTCTCAAACATTATTATTGATAAATGAGAAGATATATGTCTATTATTTTTTCCATTTCCTGTTTGATTTTATCATAAATGCGGGCGTGACTAGAAATTGTTCAATAGTTTGAAATATCTCTTAAAGTTAATTATTTTTGCATAGGTTACTCACAATGGTCAGAATAATATAGGCAGTAAAATCACTTCTAAAAAATAAATATATTAAAATTTCTTTTGACCAATTTTTTTTTTCTTTGTTTTTGAACTAGTAATGATCCAAATATAATTGATCTATTAAAAGGAAAACGATTATTTTCAAGTATTGTAATCACTATAGGTCATCCTAAAGACGTCAATAATGAGAGGGGGAGGGGGAGAAGGCGTTAATTCCAAAACGTTCCTCTAAAATCCGGTCCTGGCTCATCACGCGATCAACTATTCTATTGCTTTCCTGACGTGAAAACTAAGTCCTCGAGCGCTCGATACCAAATTTTATACTAATCTAGTAAGACGGATTTAGGCCTACTTACTTTTAATTTGCTCCAACACTAGAATTCGCCAGAGATTGTATTAGATTTGGGCTAAGGACAGGGCCCTAGACAGGGAAAGGCTCCCCCCGGCTATATCCCCGGGCACCATGCCCCCCGAAGGGACCTTCCCCCCAAAAAAATTCTCTTACTTAAAAATAAAAAAAAAAAAAAAAAATCTCCCCTAAAAAAAAAAAAAAAAAAAAAATTTATACAAAACCCCAAAAAGCTCCCTCCCCCCCCCCCCCCCCCCCCCCCCCCAAAAATTATTTTTCACCAAATTTTTTTTTTTTTTATTTTTTTTTTATGGGGAAAAAATAAATAAAAAACAATTTTCAAAAAACCCCCAAGCAATCCCCCAAAACCCCCCCCCCCGGGGCCGGGGGAGTAAAAAAAAAAAATTTAAAGGTTTTTAAAAAATTTGAAAACTCAATAACTTTTTATGGGAGTGGAGGCTGTATTAATATTGGAAGATTTATTTGCAGGAGGTGGGCCTATAAAGCTGAATGTTGATATTCAAATAGGTAGAAATAATGAGCAAAATAGCTAGTTTATATTTCAAATTATTGTCAAACCAGGGCCGACGTTTCGGTCACATATGGGACCATCTTCATGCCCAGGTTAATGTGAAGTGAGAGTGAATGACTCTCTGTCCATGGTATGATAATAATAAATTTTGAACATTATCATGATTGAGCTACTTACAATTGTGTATGCCCAATATAACTTGGCGAGGATTAATATATTTTTCAGACATTAACCTGGCTCTGAAGATGGTCCCATATGTGGCCGAAATGTCGGCCCTGGTTTGACAATAAATTGAAATATAAACGAGCTGCTTTGCTCATTATTTCTACCTATTTGAATTTTGAAAGATTATTTTATTTTATTTTTTTATAAATGATTTACAAGAATTTGCAATTTTATTTTATTTTATTAAAATAAGATAATATTAAGGTATTTGCTGCAACCTGGTGGTTATATAAAAAGTTAGGTTAAATGTTAAGCCTATCTGTGAGAGGGCAGCACCTTACAATCTAATTTAGACTTTTAAAACAAGCAATCAAGCAGTGACGTCATTTCAATTTTTGCTCTGGTGGGGGGCGGAGCAAAAATTTTTTACTTCCTGTGCTACTTATACTTATAGATCTCTATATATATCTAAACCATCCTCTATACTTTTTTATAAGTATAGAGTGTGAGTTTGTTAATAATATAATATAGGAAAAAATACGAGTTTTAAATCTAGTAATCAGATTGCTCACCTGCTATCTGTCTTTGAGTGTAATTATCTATGTAAAATGTTTTTGTTATTATAAGTAGTTAGGTCATCATTGATTCTTAAAATCCAGAGAAATTATTCAAAAAAATATTTCTTTAGAATGTCTTTGTGACTATCAGCGAGTTGTGAAACTGTAACAAAAAAAATTTTTAATTATAATGAACTAAAAAGATATTAAATTATCCATTTGATGTAGTTAGTTTTCTTGAATATACTTTTTCCCTCTTTTTATCTGTTATGGCGGTTTGACTTGTTCCAGCAGTAGGGCCCTATGTACAGTGAGGGATAATATTAAGTCCCACCCATTCGTTTTCTAATTGTGATTATTTCATTGTTTTTAAAAAAAATTATAAATTTTTTAATGGAAACTTTCATGGTTGAAACCTAGAAAAATTCCAATCAAGATTTTCATTTTCTTTTATAAAAACAATGAAATAATCACAAGTAGAAAACGAATGGGTGGGACTTAATATTGTCCCTCAAATAATTTTTTTTTTTTAATATATTGTACCCAAACCATGAGTTAAAATCAAGAAGTCAAATAATAATATATGATAGTTTGGAAGGAAAATGTAGGTTTTACGTGAAACATATTTTGGCCTATAAATGAAATTATATATGAGTCGCTCAATGGCCTTCTAAAAGTGAGTAAGTTTTTATTAAAAATCATTTCTATCCTTTAAATCTGAGCCCCAAGTGAGATAGTTTAATTTCTATCTTCCACCCTAAAAATTCAAGAAAACTGACTGCATCAAAAGTAAAATAAGAGCTAAAGAGAATTCGAATTATGTTTAATTATTTTTGTTTCATATAAAAAAATTTTCAATTAGGGTTAAGTAATAAAGATCCTTGGGTCTTTATTGAGTTCTTTTTTAATTTTTCTTTAATTTAATATATTAACTATTTTCTTAATTAATGTATAATTAATTATATTAAAAACATTACCTTATTTTTATTACAGCAACCAAAGTCTCAGACAAAATTAACATTTTTCGAATAATTATTTTATGAATGATTTTTTACAAGTCATCAGACGTTAATTGTGACGTCATAAAGAGATAAAATTTAAACTTTTAGAATTGCCAACCTCCTTCAAATAAGACTTATTCCTCTACAAAAGATTTTATTAGCCCTATAATGATTTGAAATTTGATTATATATTTTTTTATAAATATGGGAAATTTATTGAAAAAATAATAATTATGGAGGTTACAAGCAAAATTTTCTAAAAGTATAGGGTTTTTGGTTAACGTTAGTTGGTAAGAAACAAGTTGGGTAGAAAGCAGAAAGACTAAAATTTTAATAAACTTCATTTTTTTATCAAACGTTAAATATTATTACGATTCATTTTATAGCCTGTATTTGTATGGTTTGTATTAATTTATTAAATATATCTCCCATTTTTCACATTAAATAGTAAGTATCATAACTCCCTATTAATTTTGATATCTAATGAAGTAATTTTACACATGAATGACAAGATGAGTGATTAGGCAAAAAAAAAGGGATTTTCTCATTTGCCAGTTATCCCTTTTTATCCACTCTTCTAAAATGAATCATTTCAATTATTTTTAAAGTCAGGATTTTAAAAAGGTTTTGACATTTCATTGATTTCATAATGTTCACTGTTTCATCTTTTGCGGGTTCATGATAAAAAATCCCAAACCTTGCGTATTTTCAACCCTTGGCAATAAAATTCAAAATAAGATAGGGCTTTTTGAGGTTGTGGCTGGTGATGTGATAATAATGGAGGAATGGAGATATCAGCCAAATTGGAATGATCCAGGTTCAATAAAACTCCCAGAATAAGACGTTTCGGCCTGAATTTATTTGGCCATCTTCAGTTATTGGGAATTATACACATAGTGCAAGTGCACATGTGATCAAACCGGGATTTGTCAATAATAAAATTTTAGATTTATCTCTGAGCTTGGGCACAGAAGCCATATAATTTTGTATGAAGCGAAAAAATTTTATTATTGACAAATCCCGGTTTGATCACATGTGCACTTGCACTATGTGTATAATTCCCATTAACTGAAGATGGCCAAATAAATTCACGCCGTAACGTCTTATTCTGGGAGTTTTATTGAACCTGGATCATTCCAATTTGGCTGATATCTCCATTCCTCCATTATTATAAGATAGGGCTACTAATTGTAATTGACCTACTCAATTAAATTGTAGGCCTAAATTCATTTCTTGTTTGCCACCCCCACTAAGTAAGGCTTGAGCACTCTGTATCCAGTTTTAAATTTCACCTCACCCCATTAAAAATTATATCAATAAACTAGATCGTTATTTCTGATTAAAATATATTGAGGTCATTTTTGCTTTGTTAAGAATTTTGAATCCAAAAGAAGTCTATTTTATCTGAATTTCTTTGCTGAATAAGGCTATTGTATTATTCGGAAATTTGCAAATTTAATAAATTATTTTCCTTTTCAGATGAAGTTAGAACAGGCACTTATCGTAATTTATTTCACCCGGAACAACTCATTACTGGTAAAGAAGATGCAGCAAACAATTATGCACGAGGTCACTACACTATCGGTAAGATGATAACCAGGATTTATTTCTTATTTAAGGATAAAAATTATATCTCGCGCAATATCCGTTGGGATTTCAAAAACAATCTTAACAGATCTATAGCTTCTTTGTTTTTTCTCAACCCTATCATTTCATTTTTTTTAAGTATGTGAGATGAATTTCATAATAATTTGAAAATTGTTCAAAAAAAAAATTCTGATTTTATTTAAGTAAGTGTTATATTAAGAAAATATTGACCGAATTCATACCTATTCATTTATTTTCCTTTCGCCAATTAATCGTTTTCAAATTAAAGTTCCACTTGAATGATTCTTGGTAATTTTCAGGTAAAGAATGCATTGACCTGACCCTGGACCGGATTCGGAAGATGGCAGACCAATGCCGTGGACTTCAGGGCTTCCTAATCTTCCATTCTTTCGGTGGAGGCACAGGATCCGGATTCGCCTCTCTCCTAATGGAAAGATTAAGCGTGGATTATCCAAAAAAAAGCAAATTGACCTTCTCCATCTACCCGGCCCCGCAGGTAGAGACGACGGCTTGCGTCTCACTCTTAAAAGTCTTGCAGTAGAGGCACGCCTCACCTTACGAACTGGCTGATTGATTGATTTTATTTTTTGAAGAATCAATTAAGTATTTTAAATTAAAAAATTAAAGATGTACCAATGGTAACTGATAAACGATGATTAACTATTTTAAAAGCAGATATATATAATTAATTTATTTTTCTAAAGCAAAAAATGACACAGTCTTTTTTTTATCTAAAAATTTTAAAATATCTACATAATCTCGAAAAATTTATCTGTCCCTTTTTTACTTTCTCTTGCCTATATAGGCCTATGTAATATATAGAGAGAAAGTATTGCGATCATATAAAAAAAATATTGAGATTTTGATGGATTTACAAGTTTTGAGTCCAAAAAAGTGAGTCCCGCAAATTGGTCTGTCTGTGTGTAACTATTTTAAGCATGAAGGAATTGAGCTAAGGGATTGATTAGGTACCAAAATAAGCTTTTGAACAAAATCGGCCAAAAACTACTAATACTTTATTGAAGCAATTTTTTCAATATTTTTCGAATTTCTCAAAATCGGAGCTAAAGACTTTGATAAAAATTCAAAAATCAATTATTTTTTACATGCTTTTTAAAAGTAAAATCTTTCGTGAAAATTGTTTGAAGTATACACTTTAATGATGTACTTTTTCAGTTTTTTTCGATTTTCTCAAAATAGGCTATAACGATTTTGATTAAAATTTATAAATCAATTATTTTTTAAATCGTCTTTAAAATGTATATTCTCATTTTACCCTTGAAATCATTTGAAGCACACTTTCTGTAGTATTTCAGATTTTTTAAATTCATTTTCCTGCTCTTCCTTCCATAGAGGCAATGTTAAATCCCTATAGGGATTTGAACGTAAATTTCGATTCAGAAGGGGGTCCCTCTTTGGAACATTTTATATATTTTAAAAATTTTTTCCAATCTTATTTCAAGCGGGCCGTTTAATCTATGTTCCGAAGGTCTTGAATTAGATTGTTACTACGTAACCATCTTATCTTTACTATGGTACATCTCAAATTAAACAAAAATTTATACATTTGTTTTTCCTTTAAAATGTCCTCGAATAATATGAATATATTGTTCAAAAAATTAAAAATAATTAAGCAATAAATGTTCTTTCTCAACTTAAAAATCTTGACTCTTATTAAAATTATTTAATGAATAGTTTTATAACAAACACGTTATAATCTTTATGCCAAAACTTCCTATTAAATGCAAGCGTAATAAATTGCAAAATTGAATAGGAATTAAAATATATTACTATTATAAATATTATTTAAAAATTCACGTTGTAACTATACATATATTTATTTAATACCTGTTAATATTGTATTCAAAATTGGAGATTACATCTCCGTTATTTAATCAAGTAAAGATAAAATTTAATTTAGACTTTAAATTCCACCCACGACTGCGGAAATTATATTATTATCTCTTAACGACTGTCACTTTTTTAAGATGATCTAATAAGACAAATAATCGATAATAACTATCCACTGTGTTAAAGTATTGTATACAATAAATTTAGATAGTAAGATAAATTATTTAACAAACAAGAAAATTAATATTATTCATTGGTAATCGTTTTAATGAGTTGAGAAAGGGAACATTTATTGCGGTAGGAGGTGATTTTTCACAGAACAATCGAATGATTGGGAGATAAAATCAATCAATCGGTTTTTAGAGGTATCCCCGGGGTCTTTAAAAACCTCTCACTCGAAAATAAAAGCTTTCCTCTTCATGCATTGTAAAATTGAAATCTCTTTTTTTTTAAAGCATGTTATCACTCGAATCGACATTTGGTGTCGAGTTCTTTACTCTCTTTTCGGGACAAATTGAATGGCAAAGATCTAAGGAAATGATAATTAAAAAATGTAGCTATAAATTATAAAACGAGCATGAAGATAAACATTTTTTTTTTCTAGTTTAAAGTAGTTAACAAATAAATAATTTTAGAAAATAAACCATATTAAATTAATTATATAAACAATATTTTTCATTTTAAGATCCTGAGAGGCCTTCGGGCTTGGTGTAGTTGGTAGCGCGCCTGCCTTGTATACCAAGAGTCGCGGGTTCGGATCCCAGGCAGTCCGATGATTTTATTTAAGCCATTTGGATACCAAATGACGAATAAGAATGCCTGAACCCCCAATTGATATATTCATTAAATTATCAAAAGTCCTATATGGCCTAAGTTATCGAAAAGACTGTTAAATAAAATCATCGAACTGCCTGGGATCCGAACCCGGGACCCTTGGTATACAAGGCAGACGGGCTACCAACTAAAAAAAGATCCTGAGAAAGAAAAACTAGTGTTGTCTTCGATCACCTTTACATTTTATTTATTGAGCAAATATTTTGACACAATGGGGACTCGATATCAGAAGATTTGTGGCTTCTTAAAACTCTGAGCAAAAGAAATTTTAATAAAAAGCGAAGGCAGGAGTAGCCAAAATTTTAAAAAAGCCTCTGGGTTCTTTTGAACATAGAGAAGTTTCTGATCAAATTTATTGCCATTAGTCGTGGATTCATTAAGTAGAGGGCACCCAGGATGACTTGGCTTCATCGGGTCAGGAGAGACATGACCGAGCTTGGCCTGTCGGAGACAACAGCATTGGATAGAGGAGAGTGGAGGGGGAGGGTAAGGTCGCCGACCCCGCCCCGCGGGATTAATAATGGCGAGGACAGAAGAAGAAGGTCGTGGATTCATTAAATAGTTACACGCCGGTGCTGAAGGGGTCCCTCCTCAAACTAGGACATCCTCCCTAGCATAGCAAAGATTGGATAAAAGGTTCCGGGTGAGACCAGAAATAAAGATAAGTTCAGTTGCTAGAAACTAATGCAGGAGGAGTTAGAGATAGGAAATAATGTAACTTCACGGGGCGCTGGTAGATGGCTACGGCCAGAGGCTGGTTGCGTTTGAGGTATGTGTTTCCGTGCACCAAAGCTCCTCTGATAAATAAACCCGATAGGAATTTCAAATTATAATAATTAAATCGTTCTTAATCGGAGATACAGCAACTACTTCAATTACAAAAGAAAATTTGTTAAATGCTTGAAGTCATGCTCAAAAAAATCCAAATATACCGTAACGCTTTGAAGGGCATGAATCAAGCTTGCTCTTGTTTCATTTAAAAAAAAAAATACCTGCTTTCGCTTTGTTGCAATATTTGCCTAATAAAAAGTGTAAAGATGATCAAAAAAAGAATGATGGTCTTTCTCTATAAGATTTATATATACAATAATTACGAAAAACATTAATAATTTTTTTTTTAATCGGCTTGACTATTGACTAAAATTTTCATTTGAAGGAAACTGAAAAATATTGTTTTTATAAATAAATCATTAATGCTTCATAAAATATCAATCTTAATAAATTTTAAATAGGCACATATTTAGAATCCTAGAGAATATAATTTTATTTCCAAAAAAAATATAGAATGAAAATAGATTTTAGTGTCTTGGATTTTATTTTCTAAAATATTCCAATAATGAGAGTGGTGTAGGAAAACAAGTTAGTAAATAGTAGAGTGGGTGGAAGGCCGTTTTTAGATAGGACTTGAATAAAAGAACGAACTTTATTCCACCCAAGTCATTATTTTTCTATGTCAACGTTTCGGAAACATCATTCATTTTCACTACAAGGAGTGTCAAAAGATATCTTGCCTCCAACAATGGTACCAGTTAGAGCGAATATTTAGGATCAGCTGCCATAGCACCGGTCAAACAATTGCGAGCTGCTTCCCTTTTGACACCCTATATTAGTGTACGAAAAGTCGGCATGGAAAATAGAGAGACTTGAGCTAAATAAAGTTCATATTTTATTCAACGCCAACATAATAAAGATTGCCTGTATTATATGGGGTGTTTCAAAAAGGACTTTACTACTTTCATATAAATTTATTCAGAGTTCCTACAGAGGTGATTATAGTGTCAATTTGTAGGGAAAAACACCAAGTTTTTTGACTCGTATAGTTCGCTAGTGTTCCAGTGTGGCCTTAACTGGACCTTATCGTGCTAGGTAGTGTGTTTTGACAAATTAAAGTCATATAAATTTTTTCAAAGAAGCTACAGAGTGTTGTTTAAAGGGAAACACATCAAGTTTTTTTTACCCCAAACTAAAGATGTTCTATGCGGCTTCCGTTGATTATCCTGACACACTTCCCAGCTGTAGTCAATTTCTTCTTAAACTCTTTAATTTGAGGTAAAAAAAAAACTTGATGTTGTGACCTTATAAACAACACTAAAACCAGCTCTGTAGCTTCTTTGAATAAATTTATATGACTTTGATTCTTCAAAACACACTAGCTAGCACGCTCGGGTCCTGTGAAGGCGGCCCTCTTTAACGCAACTGCACCTAGTGCTCGTGACATGCGAGTCAGAACTTGGGTGAATTACTCTACAATCACCTTTGTAGGATCTCTGAATAAATTTGTAAGAATTTTCAAAGTTGTAAAGTCCTTTTTGAAACACTCTGATTATATATATACAACGTATATTAATGAGTCAAAAGTTTCATTTTTGAAATAGGAAGTGCAAAATATAAAAGATCTTATAATCAAATCTCAAATATCTTCAAATTTTTGGAAAGCCTAGAGTGTAAGGTTGTGTTGTGCCCCAAATGAAAATGAATGTCTCGTTAAAGAAAGGAGGCGGAGGTTGGCGTCCTGCTGTTGGCTGCCGGGCAGTTGAAGACCGGTCACTATTGCTTAATCCCATCTCTCTTAATTGCGGCCCAAACATCCTACAATTAGCTCTAATTTTTAATCAAATATTATAATTTAAATTATTTATTGATTTTGTTGATAATATAATCAGTGACTTTCATACCGAAAATTATTGAAACATATGATAATATTAAAATTAAACTATTTTAATTCTTTAGTACTATAATTATTCTTTTTTTGCTTTCTAGTTTAAAAACATAAATGATTAATAACAGTGGCTTAGTTAACGTCAGCTGTGTTACGAACGAAAATTATTAGTTTTGAGTTTGGTTAGTGAATGATAGATATTTTTTAAATAAACAAATAATTTTAATTTTATCATGTTCTCTTAAATTCTTTTTTGGGATTTGACTGAGGAGTCTGTGAAGATTAGAAGAATTTTTAAATTGTGAAGTCTGAATTGATACATTTTTTCCGACAATTTTAGAAAATATCCAATTTTGAATAGATTTTTGTTCTAATTTAAGGGATGCACAAAGGGGAGAGTCTTGTTGCGCCAGTAATTATCAGAATCAGAATCAGAAATTAAAAAATTTAGAGATGCGAAAATAATCCTTTCTTAGAGTAATTTTACTTATATTAAAATTAAATATACAAATTAAATAGTAGGTAAATTGTTTCAAAGGTTTTTTAATTATAAAATTAACACTTGATACTTTTCACTCGGGCCATGGTGTATTTGCTAGCGTGCTGGCATTCTATACCAAGGATCGCGGGTTCGGATCCCAGGCAGTTCGATGATTTTATTTAAGCCATTTGGATACCAAATGGATTAAATAAATATACCTGGAACCCAAATATATTTAAAAATATGTTAAAAAAAAAACAAAAACTCTTGATACTTAATACGAATCAAGTGTTAATTTTATAATTAATAAAACCTTTGAAACTAATAATCTAGTGTTTAATTTGTATATTTAACTTTAATTAACAAAATGTTTCAACGAGAACCTACGGTCAAAAGTTTAAATCTTAGTAATTTTCATTTATTTTACTTTTTTTTTAAGAATGAAAAGAAGTAACTTCCTTATCCTGAGGGTTATATATTTTAGATTTGCGGCTCGTATTTTCCCTCCAGATAGCTTTTTTAAAATTATCAAGAATCATGGATTCGTTAACCGTTTTGGTTTTGAAATATTTAACAACTTTTCAAGTAATAGCTTTAAGCCATGCCAATAAATATTAGTAGTAATTTGAGACATAGATTAGTCTTGCTAAAACATAAAAATTTATCAAACATATTTAGAAATGAATTTACTAAATACAATTAAAAAAGGATATCTCTAATTAGTTTTCAACTATAATTTATAATAGGCTAAATAGAAAATTTTTTAAAGTATTTAAACTCTTTATATATATTTTTAACCTTGAGTTCATAAGTGGTATTTAAATTTTAAGGTAAAAATCATTGCGCATTCCTAAATTAGAACAAAAATATATATATATTAAATTTCATAAGGTCATAAAATATAAACGAAATATTTACTTTTTTTTTTTTTTAGATATGTTAAATTTATTTATTTGTCCGCTTTTATATTTGCAACGTTATATAAAACAAGTTCCAATTTTATTTAGAACAAGTTTTGCACACACGATTGCATTTTTCTTTCTACTCCATATTGATAATTATTATGTATAAATCTTGAATACTTATGATAATCAAATCATAAATCCTTCATCAATAGTGGATTAATAAAAATAGGACAAGGAGTATTAACGTTTAAGAATAATTTTCTAAACAACTTAATTAAGTGTTTCGAGATGACAGGTATCGACGGCGATGGTCGAACCCTACAACGCAATTTTGTATACCCATCCAACATTGGAGCATTGCGAGGTGGCGTTTATTGTTGACAATCAAGCAATCTACGAAATCTGCAGGAAAAATCTCACCATCGATCGGCCTACTTATACCAATTTAAATCGATTGATTGGACAAATTGTCTCTAGGTAATAATAATCATGAAGTTTTTAATTTAGATCTGATCGAATGATTTTAATGGAATTCCATTAAAAAAAAAAAGTAAATGTAACATTCAAGAACCACCTGGAATAACTTGAACAAGTAGTTTAACTTTAACATTTTCTCATTTGACAAACTTATATTCAAGTAACATTTTATAAATATCGAAAGTAAAATTTATTATAACCTGAACGAAATAAGCATTTATAAAGATCACCTAATTCTTTTTTGAGGTATAATTTTGTTCGTAATTATAGGTTTGATACAAGACCAATTCGAAAAAAATCTGGTGTGACTGGTCGCACAGAACACAACCTTCGGTAATCAAAAGTTGTGTTCTGTGCTTGACACACCAAATTTTTTGTGTCGACATATATTTAGTTTCCGCCGATATATTAGAATTCAAGTTATAAAATTTCTTATCATAGGAAAATATTTATATTTTGTTACCATGGCAACCATTTCTCAAAATGAGAATATACATTTGAAAGAGCATCTAAAAAATAATTGATTTTTCGAATTTTAATCAAAATCCTTTGAGAGAATTTTGAGAAAATCGAAAAAAACTAAAAAAGTGCATCAGTAAAGTACTAGTATTTTTTGGCCGATTTTGTTTAAAAGCTTATTTTAACCCCTTGATGGGGTGCCTAATTTAAATATAAAATTTCAACCTCGTAGCTCTTTTAGTTCCTGAGATATTTTGTTCACAGACACACACACACACAGACAGACCATGTTTCGAAAACCACTTTTTTTTGGACTCAGCGGACCTCAAAAAGTGTATATCCATCAAAATCTCGACATCGGATTTTTGACATAAATTTTTCTGAAGCCATTTAGACCGTGTCCCTATTGATTTCAATTGATTGGTATCCAATTCAATTGAAATTTTTGTCTGGGATGGGATGCAAACCCTTGACCTTTGGTATCAGAAGCTAATGCTCTACCTCTGCACCATAGGTCAAGGAGTTAAAACTACTTGATTGCTATTTAATTTTTCTATGTTTGAAGATATATTGCACGGGAAGGGAGGGGTTATTAAAAGATTATTTAAAATTATTGATATATTAAAATTGAATTATTCTTTTTAGTATTACTGCTTCATTGCGATTTGATGGTGCTCTTAATGTGGATCTTACTGAATTTCAAACGAATCTTGTGCCTTATCCGAGAATTCATTTTCCTTTGGTAAGTTTATAAAAATAAACGATATTTATAATATAAGGCCAGGGTGATCTACAGAGAAGGAGAGGGGAGGATAAATCCTGAAGTCCGGGCCTTTTAGGCTCTAATCTAAATTGACTCCTGAAAAAATATTTACATTAAAAATTTTTTTTCCTTTCTGAAAACCTAAAGTTTGGAAATTACTGTCTTAAGGAATCAGAGTGATTTGCCAAATTATTAACTCAGTTTTCTTATTCTCATGTTAATGATTATACGTAGAAAATTTAATAAATTTTTTTAATTATAACTAATAAACTATTTTTATAGGCAACGTATGCACCTGTCATGTCAGCTGAAAAAGCCTTCCATGAACAAGTCACTGTGGCTGAGATCACCAAATCATGTTTTGAGCCTCAACATCAAATGGTTAGTTCTTGCAGTATTAGAAGAAAATATTTTGAATGGTGGAAAATTAGTTAATTTTAAAATTAGATGAAGTATGTAAGAATTCAAGAGCCTTTTAAGATACGAATGTGAATTTTTTGATTCGCAATTCTTAAATAATTTTAAATAAAACTCGTTATCATTTGAGAAAAGTAGATTTATTAAATTAAAATTATTGAGAAACAGGATGAACAGTATTTGTTTCATTTATTTAAGGCCCATTAAGCTAACGTTTCGATCTCGGTCGAGACCATCTTCAGAGCTACAACATAGCAAGAAAAGCGCTGATATTTCTCATGATTGGGATGAAATTGTAATTTTAAAGATTTGCGCTTTTCTTGCTATGTTGTAGCTCTGAAGATGGTCTCGACCGAGACCGAAATGTTAACTTAATGGACCTTAAATAAATGAAACAAATACTAGCTGCTCTTCTTTCTTCATCATGTTTCTCGTTATCATTTATTTCTAAACTACTTCTTTTGGGAACTATTTAACACAAGACTTCAAATGCATTTTATAATATTAAATAATCAATTGTAATATTCAATCCGACATTTAAAAATATAGAAAGCCTGATACCAATAACAAAACACATAAATTATATTTTAGTTAATTAAAAAAATAGACTATCAGCACTGTGTCATCTAAAATCTAAATAACCGGTTAGTAAATTGTGAATGAAAAAGGAGGTCTGTTTCAATACATTACATGTAACGAATTTTCATTAAGATTCGATCTCAAACATTAATTCATATTTAATAGAAATATCAATCATGTAATTAATTTTAACTAGATAATTTTTTTTTTGCAGGTGAATTGCGATCCTCGGAAAGGCAAATATATGGCTGTGTGTATGCTTTATCGGGGAGATGTCGTTCCTAAGGATGTCAATTCTGCTATTTCAATGATCAAGAAAGAGAAAACAATTCAATTTGTTGAATGGTGTCCAACCGGTTTTAAGGTAGTCTTTGAAAATTTAAAAAATGAAATTGTTTTTATGAGTTTATTTAAAATTTTCTTAAAGAAAATCAAATTTTGTACTAATATTTTGTTGACTAAATTCTACCAGAGGCTTCATTTATGGGGGGGGGGGGGGGGGAATAGGACCAGCCATCCTCCGGGGGCCTGGAAGGCCCTATATTGTTTCAATTTTTCTTGGGGTGGCTAGGTTTCCTTCTGGGGGGGGGGGTGCGTTGACCCCATAGACTCCCCTAGTTACGCCTTTGCCCAAAAATATTATAAAAGAATAATTTTTATGTGTTTCTCAGTGTTGTGGTGGTTGAAGCCTCCCCCCCCCCCCCCCCCCTTCAGCAAGAGCCCACTGCCTAGAGGGGGCACATACCTAAATCCCTCATGGAGTGAAAAGGAGACTTAATACAAAATATAGAATGCAGAAAAATTTAGGAAATTTTTTGGCCTCCCTCTACTTCATTTAAAGAAACCTTTGCCTAATTATGTTGAAATTTCAAATAGGAAATTGAAAATAAATGTAATAAATAAAAATAAGAGATATCATGTTCATTCTTTTTGCTAAATGGAATGTCTAAGGTGGAGTTATATCATTCAGAAAAGGAATCCTTTACAGTGATATAGTTTACAATTGAGAGTGATTTGAACACCATATTTGGTATTCTATCGACCACAAGTGATGGTCACCATTTCATAATAGCCTACATCAAGCGATATAGTTTCTTGATCGAATAACAGTAAAAGTTTTCCAACTTTTTTTTATTTTTGTTTTACTTTTTCGCTTATTTATTTAAATTATATAAATTAAATTAAACCTACTAAACGCTGCTCCTGCTTTGATTCTATCAAAAAAATATAAAAATTAAATGTCTATACTTTGGAATAAATAACATTTCAACATCATACATAGGCCGAATGGGCGTGGTGACCGAATTTGTATATTCACACTGATCGGATCTGAAGTGTATTTTTTTATTCGCTTGCACGATGAGACCTCAAATAAAAGGCAAATTAATAATTCAAAAACAAAAAGAGATAAAGAGTTTAGAATACAATGGATGTAAATCAAAGAAAGTGATAATCTCATTTGTAGTTTAAAACAATGATAAATATATACAAGGTATTTTAATTGTTCTTATCTAATTTAATATTTGAATAAATTCTTTAAGTTAATCAAAGGACACAAGTGTTGGTTGAGCCGACGGGTCTGGCAAGAAGAATAAACAACAGCCACCAAGATTATTGTTGTTAAGCAACACTAAGTGGGGATAGGTGGTCCCCGAAAAACAAGATCTTTGAAAGCTATCAAATTAACAACCAGATTATTGAAGTGAAACTTCTTTACGAACGATAGAACAGATCGATTCATACACCTCAAAGAGTTACTAAATGCTGCATCCCCTGCATTCATCCTCTAGTTAAGCTAATAAGGAAGGAAGGTGGATGAAGTTCGCTCACGTACTCAGAAGTCTAGCAAAATTTTTTGCACAATGTCGTCAAGGAAAAGGCAGCTGTCGAACCAACTAGGTTTAACACCAGTGGCGTCATTTGGGGGGGGGGGGGGCATTTGTACATACAAAAATAATTAATTTTCGATATATATATATATATATATTATAACTATTATTATATTATATATCGAAAATTAATTATTTTTGTATGTACATTTTTAGTCGAACTGATGATGAGACATTAAATATATCTCGAAACGTCTCCGGGATCGTTAAGCATATAAAGAGGCTTTTCATTTGGCTGAACCTGCCCTTATTTAAATCAAGTATATTTAGCCACCAAATTCCTATTCATTTGAAAAAGTAAAAATTCAATAGATTGTCTACTCATTGAAAATTATATGGACAGTGCTAACAAATCTACACCCTCAATAAGACAAAATTTCTTAGCTGTAAATATTTTTCACTCTTAAGGGGTCTTTACACGAGCAACAAAAAATGCACATTGCCTGGCAATACTAAAAGTATGCAATGTTTAGCCAAATATGTCTCGGCAATGTTTTGACAATATTGCCTTATTTTCGCTCAGTCATCGATATCAAAAAAACCTATCGGCAACTATTTGCAATGCAGGCGATATTGCGGCTATATTGCCGGCATCACGGATATATTGCCGAGCAATACGAACATATTCCTGGCAATATTGCAAAATATTGAGCAATGTTGCGGGCCACACATTTCCGTAAAAATATTGCTAGTGTACAGACTATATTTAATTTAAAAGAATTTGAAATAAAATATTTTTATTGTCACATACCATGAAGTTGGTTCATTGATGTATTTTCATTTCTCTTATTTTTCTTATCCAATAGCCAAAAAAGTGTTATAACATTTAGAACCGGAAAAGACATTTTTGTCAAATTTTCTTATTTCATTCTGCAAATAGTTAAGAAACCGTCATTAGAATAAAAAACAATTTCTATAAAAGAAATATTAAAATTAATAATTAAAGAAAAAAAAAAGAGTCAATGTGTTTTAATTAAAAAATTTCAAACATATTTCCTTTTTCTTTGTTTCTTAAAATAGCTTTTCATTATCATTAAATCTCTAGGAATTAATGAGCTTCTAGATTATCTAGGAACTTATGCAACATAATGATTTATAGTAAAAAATGTAAAAAATTGGGTCATATTTAAGGTCTTTCAATTGTTAAATTAATCTTTCTAGAAGTTAATTATATATTTTAAGAGCTGAAAGAAGTATTGCGCGTGTCGAATGTTTTGGTCCTTTTATGAGTTGATTTTAAGGTCATTCAAATATAAAGATTAGAAATTTCAATTTCTTTTGGTAATATTATTATTCAGCCGGAGGGTTGGTCAAAATATTTCATTAACTAATAATTAAACGGATCAATCCCGCGCGTTAAATATCCAAGGCCGGTTGAATGTTTTTTTTTTTTGCTGTAATATCTATTGAATAAGCTGCTGGATTTATTCCCAACTTCTATTAATTAGTTTACAATAAAAATATTAGTAAATAATTTGTTTGACTAGGATGTTTTTATGTTGTACAGGTGGGTATCAATTACCAACCGCCGACAGTTGTACCCGGAGGTGATCTCGCTCGAGTTGAACGTGCAGTTTGTTGCCTTTGTAACACTACAGCTATTATGGAGGCCTGGATGCGAATCGACCATAAATTCGATCTAATGTTCGCTAAACGAGCCTTTGTGCATTGGTATGTTGGCGAGGGAATGGAAGAAGGTAAATAAATAAATAAATAAATAAATATTCGAACTCCTTTTCAAAGACAATTAGCCGGCCTATTAGTTTCACATTATTAGACATCATTATTATTATTCTTAAAAAAATTATTTATTCTAAGAGCTGATCTCCATCATGATAGATTAAAATAATTATTGTCGGTTATCAAAAGTTGTGTGATGTGCTGCCCCACCAATTTTGTTGTGTCGACATATTTTTTTATAGCTATACTTATATTAATCTATATAAATATAGTTATTACCAGGGTCGTGTATAGGGGGGGGGGGACACGGCCCCCTACCTGAAATTTCCCAAATCTATATACATATATACAGTATATACGGGTATACAGTGAACAGAGGGTATATAAGAGGGGCCAAGGAGGCCGCCCCCGCCCCATCCCCCAAAAAAAAAAATTCCGTCTTCCAAAAGAAAAAAAACTGCCGGAAAAATTAGTTCCGTAAAAAAAAATTTAGTGCCCAAAAAAAAAAATGATTTTCATGGCAGGGAAAAAAATTTTCCCGCCCTGCGGGAAAAAAACTTAGTTTCGTCACAATTTTTCCTGCAGATAATTTTTGAGTTCCCCCCCCCTCTCCCCCCTAAAAAAATTTCTATATACGCCCCTAGTTATTGCCAAGAGGGTAGTGAAGAGATTTTTCAGCGGGGGAGGAGGTCAAAAATCACAATTTAATCTAGTCAATTTTCCAAGAGTACAATTCACGTAATTTTAATTCTAACATAGACTATATTAATTTATACAATTTTTTTATATATAAAATTCAAGAGGTTTTACTCAAACTTTAAAGAAAATTCAAGGTGTTCTTGAATATTAAAATTCTAAATAATTAGAATATATTAATTCAAAAAATGCTGCTGAGGCAATAAATTTATTAGGCCTTTCGGCATACAGCCATCTTCAGAGCAAGGAAATTTAATTTAATTTTCTTTAAAGTCTGAGTAAAACCTCTTGAATTTTATATGTACATTAATATTACCAGACCATACCATCCAACGATAATACTATTTTTTGTTTCGCCCCAATCCGAGTAATGGGAAACCCTTAAAAGGAATGAATCCATAATTTTTTATTGATGTGGGGTCGACAAAATTAATTTATAAAAAATGAGACAGAGAGAAAAGCAAGCCGACCCGTTTCACGGCATGACGCTTGATATGAACAAGAGAAAAAAAGGCGGACATAAAGAAAAAGAAGAAATGCCAGCCTTAGCTTGGGTAACTCGTGGAAAAATTGCGATTTTATATTTAAAAATTCGAATAAAATAATGAAAACCAAGTGTCTTAGAAAGCTGATTCTTGTTTCATTAAATTTTTAAGGAAAATGAGATATACATTTTAAAGAGAATCTGAAAAATATTGACTAATATTATACTGTCAAATAAATCCTTTTATGGCAAAAGATTTTAAAAAGCAATTAACCTAAACCCAAAGGCTTTTTGCCCCGTAAACATTTAAACTAAACGGGGTCTCCTCAGTAAAAATAGTATAATAAAATAATACTTCTGATTTTAATTAGAAGAAAATTCCTTCTTATATAAAAAAGGATATTTTTTAACACCTTTGTTAAAATAATCTAGTTTTTTTTTATAACGAAAGTTGTTTGAAAATAAAGGATTTAATTAGGCAAAAAAAAAAGATAAATTACTTATTCGGATGACAGCCTTTTCAAAGTGGGTTAATGTTTTAGATTTAGTTAGTTATAGATCAATTGATTTCAATCTTAGAGCACTAAGTTCAATAGAGCAAACCACGAACGTATTGGATGTTGCAAGCACCAGGGGCACATTCAATTGAAAAATCACGAAACAAATGCAACCTGCAAGCGAATTCTAGTGTAGGTGGACATGATAACTTGTTTGTTTCAATGAAAATAATACGACACCTGATTTAATCTTAAGATTATTGGCAAATAAAATTTACGTGTCATTATTTATTAAGATATTGAACTCGTTATGATTATTGTTATATGACTTTAAATTTCTAATAATAAAAAATTTGGCCTTTAGAATTTAAAAAGGGACCGGTAGAAAAAAAGATTTAGGTATTTTGAGGCCAAGGTTGTTTAAGAGTTCAAATAGAAAATTCTATTTTATATTATTAAAATCCCCAAATGGCTTATTGATAATATAAAATTAAATGTTAGGCAATCTCTTTGAACCCTAAACACCCCGCCCCCGCCTCCCCCTGGTTGCGCGATTTAAAATGAGATCAATGATTTATCGAATATATAAGAAATCTTAAGATAAACAATATATTTCCACTTAATTGATTGGCAAGTTTTTTCATTTTTAAAAAAATGTTTAGGTACAATTTATTCTCATGTTGTTCAATAAATAGAAATAGACTAATATTTACGTTAGGTTTTGTCGGAGGCCTTACAACAGAGCAGAGTAATGAATGATTCCTAAAGTGTGATACTCGGGAGAGGGTAGGCACAACAGCGGGCACTTGGTGCAACAAGTAGTTTTATGTACTCTTAACATAAGTCCTAAACAATTTATGCACTATAAGTAATAAAACATGTAACACATTAAATACTGTGTAATAGTATAATTGTAATGTTATAATTGTTATTGTTATGTTATGTTGTAATTATGAATGTTTGATGACTTTTTAGCTTGAATGGTACGGTGAATCTGGGCCGAAACGTCCTGAATAAAGAGTTTATTTAATTTGGCTGCAAATGCTCTTCCTCACTATAATTCAATTTATAAACAGCCATATAATAACAATAAAAGAGGGAGCGGGCAACTAGGAAGTAAGCCTCTACGAAATGAAACTCAAGAGTAGTGGAGACAGTTTCGGCTATAATTAAATATCGCCATCCTCAATCCATTTTCGAGAGTATGAACTCAAATGCCAATGCATTGAGCCAAATGTAGAGTTGTGGGTATTAATATACATAAAATACTTGTACATATATCCCAAAAACAACAATTTAATTGTTGAACAATTTTGTCACTGGAACTGAATGTATTGTATATAAAAGCTCTTGGCATTGCTTGGGATATATGTACAAGTAATTTATTTATATTAATACCCACCAATTAACAACTCTACATTTGACTGAATGCATTGGCATTTGAGTTCATACTCTCGAAAATGGACTGAGGATGGCGATATTTAATTATAGCCGAAACTGTCTCCACTACTCTTGAGTTTCATTTCGTAGAGGCTTACTTCCTGGCTGCCCGCTCCCTCTTCTATTGTTGATATACAACAGCCACTTAACAAATTGTTAGCCACATAATATTTATTATACAATAAAAAATCCAAAATGACCTCAGCAGACGAGAGGGTAAAATTAAAAAATAAATTTATTTAGGATAGAAAGAAATCTCAGAAGGAAGAAATGAGTTGGAAGATGCCGGTCGACAAAGAAGGGAAAAGAATGGAAAGAGGGTCGAATAAAAGATGCGCAGACAGGCAAAGAAATAATTAACAATTTGATTCCAGGTGAATTCTCAGAGGCACGAGAAGACTTGGCAGCACTTGAATTAGACTATCAAGAAGTTCAAGAGGACGCAGCTACTGACGAAGATCAGGACGAATATTAGTAATATATAATTCTAAAACTCATCTTCCCTCAGAAAGTCTGACCTGCCCGTCGACATCGTAAGGCGAGAGCTGAGGTCGTTTTTCTATGGTTTCAAATTAGTCTTATCAATTTAAATTTATGGATGTGGAATTTGTTTATACTATATTAATTGAATATATAACAGTATCAGTATTTATAATTTGGTATTTAGTGGGTTATGTCGTCTTTTCATTTTAAAATAACGATAATCCTTTTAATAATAGATATATAATTAGATTTGTTAATATTTTTTTAGCGATAATAGTCAAATATCTATAAAATGACAGTGAAGTGTGAGTGTGTGATATTGAATTTAAATTTATATTTTCAATTTTTATAATTCATATATTCATGACCTGAATTGTTTTGCTTTCATTAGAATATTTATAACACTTAAGATTATAAATTGAATATTGATTTATTTATTTTATTCTTATTAAAGATTTTCTTTATTTATTGTTTGTAGCACATGTTTTGCACAATGTAATATGTCAATGTTTGTTCATGTAAAATTGCAATAAAAATAAAAAAAAATTGATGTTTTATTTTAGTGTTTTTTTTAATACAACTATTTGGATTGAAAATCCTAAAATAGACACTTATTATAAAATAGGGAAGTCTTTAAATCTTTATATTTGAAGTGGAAAGATGGAATATATTAACATATAGTAGTTTCATTTTGTCAGTGTAGAATATAATAAAATATAATCTAAATAAAAATCAGGAATATAAACTAAATGAGCTAAAAGATTTATAAGATCTTTTTAACATATTAAACATCTATTAGTAATTTTTTTTTATTTTGTTTATTGGCACTACAAAAATAAAATAAAAAAAACAAGAATTTATTTTAGGTTGGGATGGTAGTTTTAGAATTCATTGGATCTATAGGTTTGTTTCAAGAGCAACAACCAAACGCATTGTTCATTATTCAAAATGTAATGCACATGCATATATTTCAAATGTTCTGGGAACAAATATTATCTTTTCAAAAATAAAATACAACACGTATAAAAGGAAAGAAGTGAAAATATTCAAATTTGGCAAGTAAGCCGAATACATGTTTTATTTCGAATGTGTTTATTAAAGCTTTTGTAGTTTGTATTATTATTATTATGAGAGTTTTTAATTATAGACCACATTTCGAATTTTTTATTTATTAAAAATAAAAATACTGTACGTTTCGGCTGCTTATTCTGCAGTCGTTTTCAAGTACTGTACACTTGCTCCGATCAAATTCAAAAAAATTATTGTAACCTCATGCTTTTTATGTAAAAAATGCTTGCTTTGATGATTGTGTCTAATAACTTCATGGGAAAGAGTGTAGATGGCGTTGAAGTTTGTGTCTAACTTCACAGAAATGACTGTAGATGGCGCTGAAGTCGTTTAATACAAAATGTGGTCTATAATTAAAAACTCCCATAACAATGTTTTTTTTTTTTAAATAAGGAAAGTTAGTTCTAAAATTAATAGTAAAAAAATGTCTAATCGAAATTGGTTCTATTTATCCGTGTAGTACTTATTTCAAGATATAGTTAAATATAGCGGAAGGGAATAGAGATGGATAAAAAAGGATTACCTTTAGGAGAGGCCAGAGTATGATAATTTGGGTTCGGCTCGGGGTAATTCAAAATCTTCACTATCAAGTCCACTATCATTGTCATCAGGTGTTGTTGCTGATGGCTCTGTAGAGAATTCTGTTGTCATTGAAGCTTCTCGAAGTGCCGCTGCTTCTTTTTCAGCTTCCAAAGCTGCAGCAGCTTCCTTGGCAGCTTTTGCTTCCGCGAGTCGTTTCCTAAGCCATTCGACAGCTGTGTGTTGTCTCGGTGCATGATTTTCGACAGCCGTAACAAGTCGTGGCCAGGCTTTAGTAAGATGAACTTCAACTGAGGCACCTAATTGTCCTTTTCGATGGTCCAAAAGAATCCGAACTTTCTCAAGGTTCTCTCGGGTCTTATGTAACTCGGTCGATACATAGATCAAATATGACCAGAGTTCAGAATTATTTTCGAATCTGAAAATAAATTTGCCTTCGTTAAAAAATTTCAAGGTGATTCCTGTGTTGCAAAATAAATTGATTATTTAATTAGATATTATATATCACAAGTTGAGACCATATATATCGAAACATTTTGAAAGGCTAATGAAACTAATTAATCATTGATCTCAACACTATATAAAGGTTTTAAAAAATGTTAGAAGTTAAATATTTTATTCTCGAGAGGTTAAATTATAACGAAATGTATAATTTATTCATTAGAGATCACTGTTAGCTGATAAAAATAAAAATTGCAAAAGTTTAGTCTCGATTAAAAATTTGTATTTTATAATTTTGTTAAATATTAATTACTTGCAAAATAGAAACGGATCTTTTTAAAAATAATAAGGTTTCAAAGAATTAAATAAGAAAGGGAGAAGGAGAAAAATGATTGATGAATTGAAGGAGGGAGATGGATACAACGGGATAAAAAGATTATATTAGCTCAGGAAAGGGGGAAATGGAGCAAGAAGAATCGCCACTAACCGACCTGCGATAAGGAGCGGTATACTTATGATGATGATGAATGAATTAACTAAATGTACTGTTTAAACTCATTTGAATGTACACCTATATTAAGGATATGAAGGGGAATCAGGGTTATACCGAGGAAAAAAGCGAATCTGGGGGTTTTTGAAGGAAGAGGCTCCTCTTCAAAAACCAAATGAAAACTAGTAAATCCCCTCCCCCCTTCACAAATTGTTCTCTCTCAAGTCTCTGACTGGGCGGTGTCCTCATTCTCCCCTTCCAAAACGGTCAAGTTTACTTTATATAACGAAAAGTTTTCGATGTTACAATTCAATGTGGAATTTATATTGATAAAGTAAGAAATCTAATAGAAGAAAAATTAAAGATCTAGTGAAAAAATATCTAACAAAATTTTTTAAATAAATTTATTTTAGGGTAATTCCCAAAAAATATTTCTGAGTACAGTGGGCGCCACAAGTGCCTGAACTGCTCGAAAGTGGAGCCAAATGAATATTTTTAAAATAAATAAATCATCTTTTTTTTTAATGTAACTGGAGGGGAAAAGCTACTTTTAAGATAACACTTCCAAAAGCTAAGCATTTTGGTTGTCTAAGCCCAATACTCCACTTTCAAGCATATCAGGCACTTGAGGCGCTCACTGTACCTGGAAGATTTTTTTTTAAATTTATTTAAGGTTTTTTCGGCATCTTAGGCCATTTAGACCGCATCCCTATTTATTTCAAATGATTGGAAGCCAATTCAAACGAAATAATTTTTTCTCGCTTGGGAAAAGAAGCGAACCCGGAACCCTAAGCACGAGAGCTAATGTCTTTTCTCTCCGCCACAGGTTACAGACACCTGGAAGATTATTCTTTAAACACTCAGACCATTTCCAACAAAAAAAATTCTGCTAAGACGATGCCCTAATTGAGGAAGACCTTTTAATGTTCAGAGAGCCGCCGAGATTCTTGCTCCGGGACTGTATATACCAACATTTACAAATTCAAATATACCTCTCAGAGAAAAATAATCATAATTTTTTTTTTATTAAGAATTTAGATTTTAAGCTCCCCTGGAATTAATCTTTCATTCCATCCTTTTAACAAACTTATTCTTAAATTGAGGTCAAAAAACACGAATTAAGAAATAAGGAAATCAGAAAATAAACCACAGATTTAAAGTGAAGTAGTCATTTACCTTGTTTTAACAGCATCCCAATGTACATTTAAATAATCAAGAAGAACTTCTGAACCAATACGATTATTTGTAAGTCCATTAAGCACCCAGTGAAAATCCGAATCTGTGAAATTTGCACTTGACTCTTCGATTATGGTTTCATTTAATAGCCTATAAAATTTTTTAAAAGATAAAAAAAGCTCTTTTTTTTAGAATTAAAATGTAAATTACTTACAATTCAATCTTATTCCTGTCTTTTGGACAACCTGCAAGTTCTCTGAGCAGTCGAACTCTGGCGGGGTTACTTTCCGGAAGAATTGTTACTGTTTCAAGGCCATACTCCCATTGATTGATAGTGCCCCATTTAAACACACTACAAGTTTCTCGACTGAAAAATATTCAGGAAAAAAAAATAATTAAATAAAAAAGATTAATTTAATTAGGGGAGGTCTGTTCTATTCCCCGGTCGCAAAAACCCATGAACCACAGACCCCGCACCGTGGGATTAAGGCGAAGAAAGAAGAATTAAAAGTCAGGATTAAATTAAAATACTTACGGGATATTATATTCTCTATCTGATTGTTCCATCCATTGTTCATAAATTAAAATTAATTTGTCCATACATAGTGGATGTCCAAGAGTACATAATCTATCAAAAGCCCTTACTTGAAGCTTAGGATCAATATTAGGTTTAGAAACCAATTGTTCTAAAATATTCTTCTCATATTCCTAAAGAAAAATTAAAATTTTTATAAAATGTTTCATAATAAGACTTTTTATAATAAAATACCTCAAGTAGATCACTGGCTTCCGTGCTTTCAAGCCGGGCATGCGTGTGCGCCCAAGCTTCTAGAGTTGCATACCAAACCTCCGGGTCAGTTTCATTGACAAGGCATCGGGTCAATTCTAGGGCTTGTTTATATCCAGGTAATTCCCCAGCATCAGCTAAGGTCCAGACATCGCGCATCAGTTTGGCACGAGTGCCGCCAGAAGGATGCACCGAAATATCATTAGAACAAATGGCGGAAGCAAGCAGGGCCCAATTTTCTGCATCGTAATTTACCAAGTACATTCCTGTAAAAAAATTTAAAATTTATTAATTAAAATGTTTTTAAAGAATTATAAATGAAAGCACTGAGCTCCAAATAAACTGGAGAGTCATGCTGATAGTGAGAATAATCAAAAGTTATTTAACAGGACTCGCCCAATGAAGAAACAGGGCTTGGAGTTGGCTCCAAGTTCGAACTTTGTTTTAAAATTCAGGCAGCTCATAGATAGAAAATTTTTTTAGGGCTTCGGCCCAATGCCGTACGGAAGTCACGTGTTAGGTAAGCCGTTTGGGTGTGAAGTAGTAGTGAACCCGATAATTAATAATTAGAAAATTATTAATTAAAAATCTTACTAGTCGCACAGCACACTATTTTCTCTATTTGAAAAATCTGAAATACATCAGTAAAGTGTGCTTAAAATAATTTTTACGAAAAATTTTACTGATATACTTTTTAAAGAGCACCTAAAAAATAGTTGAATCCTGAATTTTAATCAAAATCGTTAGAGCCGATTTTGAGAAATTCTAAAAAAACGGAAAAAGTACATTAGCAAAGTACTAGTACTTTTTGGCCAATTTTGTTCAAAAGCATATTTTGAGTGCCCGGGAGGGTACCTAACTTGAATATAAAATTTCAATCCCGTAGCTCAATTCCTTCATGCTTAAAATCGTTACGAACACACAGATAGACCAATTTGCGGGATCCATTTTTTTAGACTCAGGGGCCTCAAAACATGTATTTCTATCAAAATCTCGACATCGAAATGTCCTCTTTGCTCCGACTCCGGATCCTCTAACTTTAAAGCCTTCAACCATGGGAGTAATTACGGAATCTGGCTGGGGGGCGGGCATGGGCCATCCAGCCATCCAACTTGGGGGGGGGGGGCAGGAAGGCCCCATATTGTTTCAAATTTTTCTTGGGATGGGGAGCCTTCTGGAGAGGAGAGGCCACGAGCAGGCCCCCCCGGGACCCCTAGTTACTCCCATACCCCCAGCCCTTGTTAAATAAAAGTTTAACGAATGCTAACCTTTGCAGAGTTTGCATATGATAAACAATCATTTTGCCGTCTGAAAAGGATGGAGTACTATCTCTAGGTAAAACTGAATCCTATAAAGTTTAGGCGTAAGAGTTCCACTTTACTAGAGTTGAATAACATCAGAAATAGAAAAATTTAGATTAGATGAAGAGGTAGTTTAGAAAATATCCATATATAAGAACTGAAATCTGAGAAAAAACTAATAATAATAAACTAAAATTGTAATATTAATTAAAACATTAATTAATAGTAACAGAAGGAATGAAAAATTTGAATTATTACCATTATTACATAATTACTAAAAAAATTTTAATCCGGTTTTTCCTTTATGGGAATTCATGTTTATTGCTTCATTTTGATAAACATAAAATTTCTGGTCTAAAGATATAAATTTCTTTTTTCACTATTCAACTGGCTCTTTTTTCTATAAATTTAAAAGTAAAAATATTTATGAACTAGTTCTATGTTCCGACAATTGTATTGTTACCGGACAAGTGTTATTAACTTCTTTAGAATGTTATCTCAAGAAAAAAAGATGACCTTGTCTGAAATAATAAGATAATCTTTCATTTCTTTAAAAAGTAGTTCAAGTTCATTTAGCATTTTCTTTTTTCAAATTTTTAAATAATTTTCTATTAAAGATGATTTCATAAGTCCAACTTCCCTTGATCAAAAAAATAAATAAATAAATAATTTGGAAGAAATTAATAAATGAGGAATTTTGAACCAAATAAGTCAGGGAAGTTATTAATTAGTAATTAGTTTTGCAATTCTTTGTTTTGGAACGGATAAAGGGAATGTCGTCATCTTTTGATTGACGAATCATATATTAATTCCATTTTCCAGTTGAATGAATGGAGCGTAATCTAAGCTGAGATCATATCCGGTCTCAGCTTCTTTAGAAATAACGGTAAAAATATTATATAAGAGATTTTGGAAATATTTACATTTAAAAAAGTAGTTATAATTACATATTAATTATTTATTCTAATTCCACCCTTATTTTTCTATCATTATTTCTTACTCAAGGAGCAATATCAAGATCTGATAAAGAAGAAACAAGTAATATTTTGTAATAAAATGGTTAATAAAAAGATTAAATTTCGTAAGTAATGAATAATTTATGCGTGTTTATAAAAATATTCTTCAAATTATGATTTCAAAGATAAGATGTTTCTTTCAGCTTCTTATTTTAATACATTTTTAAATCATTCAATTATAAATTTAAAAAATATAATTAGAATATACGAATATTATTATTTTTTTTAAGAAATAAACTTTTGTAAGGTTTCGTAAAATTAGAGATAGGCCTAGTTTAAAAAAAAGATTGTAACTAGTTTATTAATAGATAAATGCTCGTTATTATTATTATTATTATTATATATCTCTTATGTAAAATTTTATGGGTTTTCTAGCCAAGCATATAATTACGGTATTTTGAAGTGGGTTTAAATTGGGTTAAAGATATTTATTTATCTCCAAATCATTAGGATAAATTGAGATATTTCCAAATTTTTACTATTCATGTTCAGTAAAAAATTTTAAAAAGTCTAATAAAATAATATTTAAAAATCTGATGTGACTGATCGCACAGTACACAACTTTCTCTTACATCTGGTAAGATTGTGGTGTGATTTTTTGTGTCAACATATATTTAGTTTCCGACAGTATGGCCATTTGAATTCAATTCATAAACATGAGAAAATATTTATAATTTGTTGCCATGGCCTACGAAGTACAAGAGTAAAGTGTGCTTCAAAACAATTTTGAGGGCAAAATAAGAATACACATTTTAAAGAGCATCTAAAAAATAATTGATTTTTGAATTTTAATCAAAATCGTTGGAGCGAATTTAGAGAAAATCGAAAAAAACTGAAAAAGTACATCAGTAAAGTACTAGTAGTCTTTGGCCGATTTTGTTCAAAAGCGTCGTGTCAGGTCCCAGGAAGGTGCCAAACTTAAACATAAAATTTCAACCTCCTAGCTCTTTTCGTTCTTGAGATATTTTGTTCACAGGCAGACACACAGACAAACCATGTCGCGAAAACCACTTTTTTGGATTCAGGAGACCTCAAAACGTGTATTCCATCAAAATCTCGACATCGAATTTTTGACATGAATCCAATACATTCTCTATAAATTAAAATATATAGGGTAAGAGAAAGTAAACAACCGGGAAGTTAAAAATATTAGCAGTAAAATGTAGGTTTTCAAAATTCGCAACTTTTGGGTCTGGCCCTGAACATCCAAGAAACTGATTTTTTCATAAATGAAGATCTACCTATATTCTCTGGATTGATGACTACGTATTTATCCGGAGGTGGCAAGCCCTCGAGGCGAGCTTCACGTTCCCTTGCCCAAAGAAGAGGTCCCCGAGGCAATCGAGGTTCTTCTCCTGTCACATACATTAGAGGAATATGCCAGAGCAGAACAGGTGTTCCCTTTGATGTCTGATCATCACAATCGTTTTTCGATGGATCCGGATTGCAAGTGATTGTCAATTCTTTAGATGTTGAATTGTTATTTTTATTCAGGACAAATTCATGCTAAAACAAATTAACAAGAAAATATTTAGTATTTAAAATATATGTTAAGTATATTATTAATATAAGAGAAGTAATTTTTTGGTTTGCCGTTAATAAATTTGGTTTGCAATAAAAATCAGCCGTTAAATCATCAGTCAGCATTTTGCCAGCAATAAATAAAAATCAGACTGCAAATCCCTTGAACAGCAATCCTAAAAAAATGGTCAACAATTTAACCAATATGTGGTCAGCTTGTAATATTATGTGTCTGCCTAATAAACAGTCGCACTGCAAAATAATTATTTGGCCAGCAAGATTTCACAATCGGTCAGCAGAGAAAAACAAGTATTAAAACAACTCAAGGAATTCTCGGTTGGGGATTCGTATACGATGACTAAAAAAGGCTGCACATGTAAAATATTTAATCTCAACTATAATTACACTGTGCAAGATTTTTAAGATTAAAAATAAACGAGAAAGAAAAAAAATACGAAAAGGTATATTTTGCTGCCTCCTGATTGTTTAACAAAATTTGATTAAACGTGGATCACTCAATGCAGCTTTATATTTAATAGGCTATCTGAAAAGTTTTAGAGCTGTCCAGAATGACATTAATTGCTGATTGATTTAGAAATGTTTGCTGGCCCTAATTTGCTAACCAATTAAACACATTTTGGCTCACCGAAATTCGAATAGTTTGCTAACCCGTTAAATAACACACTTAATATAATATTAAATTATTCAACTAAATTTTGTTGGCAAAATTTTTTAAATAATTATCATTTTTAACAAAGAGGTTGATGGCACTGTGATGGTTATATAGCAAGTGGGAGCAGCCAGCAAATAAATTATTTTTCGGGAACGCATCGCTCTCATTCTCAGGAGTATAAAATTGTAATAATTCAATCATGCTCAGTTCTAGGGTGCTGCTCACATCAAAATACCCAGTAACAATATCAGGGGCATATATAGAAATTTTTTCGGGGGGGGGGGGGGGAGCCTGAACTCAAAAACTTTCCTGCGGAAAATTTTTTTTAAAGAAATTAAATTTTTTCCTTCTCATTTATGTTGTTGTTGTGTTTTTAATCTTTTTCTTTCAATTGAAATGTTTGAACATGTTGTTTGTTAATGGGTATAATACATATGAAGGGAGGGGGAATTGATGTAGAAAATGTTGGGATCTGCAAAAACTTAATACATAATAAATGTAATAATCAACCCTTCCCTTTTAGAGAAAAAGTAAATCTTATGCTGTCAGCAAAAGGACCACTTGGGGCCAGGAAAGAAAAGTTTTTTATTTAAAATTATACCTGTTCAACATTTGCTGCCCCATCCTCGTAATCCCGGGTGAGAGTGACTATAGGGATCTTATCCTGACTCAACCAGGTGGCAACAGCTTCGAACAAGGTAATTCCTTCAGGAAGAGTTTCATCGAGCCAAGCTTGATCGGTGAGAGCACCCCAGAGCTGCTGTGCTGATAGCCAACCAAATGATCTACAACAGAAAAAGAGATTTTTATTAATCATATTGCATAAGTAAAGAGAAAATTTACCTTAATTAAATAGTTAGAAGAGAAAAAGTTATAATTTTATATTATTATATTTTATAGGCTAGCAATTAAGGAATTTGTTTTAAAGAAGTTATCATTAATAATTTTTATATAATACAAATTCTGAATAAATACAAATGAAGCAAAAAAATTCAATTAGAGTGAGCAATTTCCTTTAAAAGTAATTGGTTTTATTTTTTTTTTTTATAGGTTTAGTACCAATAATTTTGGATATTCAAAATACTTTGAAAGGTTCAAGAAACTTTAAGCTACATAAAAAAAAATGTTGCTAAAATTTAATCGACAGAGAACGAGACGAATGAACCTTCGGGAATTTATATAAAATTAACTTAGCTGATGTCGAAGAAATTTTGGCATCCTTTCAATCCAACACTTAAATACGTGTACAAAGTGAGGGAGGGATTTTATTGACTAATTTTTGAATCTATAAACAAATCTTAGGATTATCATACGAAGGGGAGGAGATTTACTCCTCTTTTAAAAGCCGACCTCAAAATTTGTCAAGCAAAGAAGGCTTGCATGGTATAGTGAATATGGATTAATTAGAAACAGGAGTCTGGAATTTAACTGGTCGGTTTTTTTTTTGTTTCAAAAATAGATATACCATAGCATAGGCGTAGCCAGAAATTTTTGATGGGGGGTTTAGGATTATTTCTCCCCCCCCTCCCGACTAATAGGGCAGTATAAGGCGTCTAACGAAATATATGACTAGCCACTTACCCCACCTTCGCTTCGCCCCCCTGGACCCCCTCAGGGTGGCTCGGGCCCACCCTTTCTTAATTAAGTGCCGCAATTTTTCAATCAACTCGTATCAGGAATAAATAATGCAAATCTCTTAATTTTATGTATATGGGCCTAAAATACCGGGGTGTCTCTCTATTAGACATGGGTGATACTGTATCAATCTGATATTTTGTATCAGGTAGGAAAAAGTAACAGGTACAATAATGGGTACGAGCAAAAAATATCGGGTATTTAAATATCAAAGTAAAAATCAGATAACTTATTTATAAAAAAAATATTTTTTCATTTCTGCTCTCTTTCTTAAAGCGGAGAAAATAGAAATAATGTATAAGTAATAATTAGATTTGTATTTAATTATTATAGGGCCTAGTGAGAAAGTAGAGTAAAAAATCTAAAAATGATTCGGAATGACGTTCGAAAAGCGCGCCAGAGTAATAGCGAAATTGCCCTGTCACGAGAGAAGAGCGGGGCGGGGCGTCGAGTTGAGGGTCGCAAGAGAGAAGGAATGAGAGAAAAGGCGAAACGGAAACTGTATCGACGCTCTAAAGTGAAAAGCAAGTATTTGATCAATGCGCAAGCGCGAGAATAAGGTATGAGTGAGAAACAGATACGCGTCCTGTCCAGGTCCAGTCGAGTATGCCCGAGTTGTTGATACTCATATAACAGATACAACAAGTATCTCTTATTTGCTCGGTATTCGTTTCTCACTCGTACCTGATATCTCGCGCTTGCGCATTGATCAAATACTTTAGAGTGTCGTTTCTTTCTTATCCGATACAGTTTCCGTTGCGCCTGTCCCAGGCCTGCTCTCTCTTTCCTCTCTTGAAACCCTCAACTCGCGACGCCCCGCCCCGTCCCTTCACTCCTGGCACGGCTATTTCGCTATTGCGCTGGCGCTCTTTTCGAACGTCATTCCGAATGATTTTTACATTTTTTACTCTACTTTTCTCACTAGGCCCTATAATAATTAAATACAAATCTAATTATTACTAATACATTATTTCTCTTTTCTTCTCTTTGAAAAAGAGAGCAGAAATGAAAAAATCTTTTTTTTTAATAAATAAGTTATCTGATTTTTACTTTGAAACTATTTTTTTTTTATAAAAACATTAATTAAAAAAATAAAAATATATGTAACTGTGAATTGAAATACATAATGGACTTCAATAAATTAAATTTCGTTCGCTGGTAAAGAAATTTCTTAATTATTTTCTAGTGCAGTATATAAATTGACATTTTAAAATTGGAGACATTAAAATGTCAGTTCAGTCAGTTTGGAAAACTCTTTAGTAATGGATAATTATGAGTTTGTTCTCAACACAAGAATAAATAGCTTAGAAAGCATTTGAAAAAATGTTAAACACGTTGTTATTGACTTGAATTAATGTAAAGTTAGCGTTGCTGGGTGAAATTTGTTTCGGGTCCAAAAGTATCAGGTAAAAGTATCGGGTCAGAACAAGTACCTGTAACAGCTGGTACCTGGTACAGCAAAATCGAGTAACGACCCATGTCTACTCTCTATGTGTTTCTCTTGACCAGACTCCTATCTCAGACCTTCTTTAAGAAAAATAATAAAAAATTTATTTATATAATAATTTTTATTATTTTTCATTTGCGAGATTTAATCAATTTTAAGCGGCTTTAATTTTTTATAAAGCATAACAAAAATCAATTCTTTTCAATGGGAAAATTCTGAACTTTCTCTTACCCTATATATGAAATATATAGAGAGAAAAAGTATTTTACATTATAGAGCTTAAATATCTAGTCATGGCTTGGGTCCAATGGGGGGGGGTTTGAACCCCAAAACCCCCCTGGCTACGCCTATGTACCATAGACTTAATATACAATCGATATAGGGAAAATTATTAAATCATTAAAATCTGACAGTTAAATGACGTTTCAAGAGCAAAAAATAGTTTGTTTGTTTTTTAATTATTTAAGGTATTTTTCGGCCATTTAGACCCCGTATAGAGACTATTTATTTCAATTTATTGGTAGCCAATTAAATTGAAATAAATTTTTGTTGCATGAGACGGGATGCAAATCCGCGACCCTTGGTACAGATGGCCAGCACGCTAACCACTACACCAAGCCCTCAATTAAGAATAATTGATTTAAAAGGTTAAAGTTAAAAAACTATTAACCATAACTAGTATTAAAAAAAACTATATAGCCTACAAGAAAATCGGCTTAATAAAATGCAAAAATTGCATAGCAATCAAGATTGTAAATAAAAGATAAATGGTTTCAAATCCAAGTAGCCTACGCGCTTTATTTTCTTTTATTGAATTTTTTTCTTAATACTATATACTAAAAGTAGATCAGAGAAAGTATTTTGATCATGAAATTTTCTCTATCTTAAGTGATCGATCATAAAAAATAAAATTATAACAATTTATTAATTGCCACTAGTTTACTTAATCGTTTGTCAATACTATTTTTGAAGAGATATGAATCTAAAATAAACCTGTCAAATTTGTTCGTCTTATAAATTATATAATAATGTTGAATTCTAACCTTATAATAATAATAACCTTATGAGTTGACGGAAGAAAGAACTAAGAAAAGGGTTTTTGGCGACAACTCATCTTCTACAACCATCATCTTAAGGTTATAATCTAACGTATTACGGCAATTTGAATATTTTATACCTAGGCCATTCATATCCTTCAGAGGTCAGTCATGTAGATAAAACAAATGGATCTGTATGGAAATTTGAATATTTTTATACCTAGGGAATAATATGTACCTTACAAATGTGTGAATAATTAACACCCTTGTCTGTATGGTTTCTTTGCCGAAAACAAAGTTAAATAAGAATGATTTGCTTACCAGAAGGGTTTTTGAATTCGAATAACAATATTAAAAGAGAAATGTTAATAAATTGCTTAAAAATTACACGATCAATTATTTTATTCGCTTGTCTTTCTTCTTTTTACAGTTTACATATTTTTTATGGCCGCCATTTGCATCCCAGAATTCTCTGTTTGGGGATTACAATAATGAACGAGTCACGAGAGAACGATTTGGAACTAGATCCAATTTCAAGGATCCCGTCTTCGTTTTTTTCGTTCATTCTGAAGGAAATTTATTTTGAAAATACTGTAGAAATATTAAATAGAAAAATGTTATATTCAGTAATGAATTATTCGATTTTTTACTCGCATTTAACATAAATCATTCTAACAATTTAGCTTGCTTGCAGAATAGAGGAACCAGAGAGGCGTACCGAGGGGGAGGCGGGACGGTCCGCCCCAGGCCCCGAGCCGGCATAGGCCCCCAAATGTTTGTCTTTGAGAGGGCCCATGGCCCTCAGGGCCTAGGCGTCATTTAAGAAGCGATTTTTCGAAATTCCAATTTTAAGGGCCCCAAATGGTCATTTATCGGTAAAATTTTGATTTTTCATTGATTTCTAAACGAAAAAAGAATTACAATCATCGCAAAGCCTAAACTGTAACGGCCTAGAAAGCTGTAATTTGACATGTAGATTACATTTGTGCCCTAAGCGTCATTTAAGAACCGATTTTTAGAAATTCCAATTGTAAGGGCCCCAAATGGTCATTTATGGGTAAAATTTTGACTTTACAATAATTTCTAAACCAAAAAAGATATCAATTTGGTTTCTTCGCTAAAACCTTCTTTAGATAAATATCTAAATTCGTTGTTTGAGGGTTTTTTGAAATTCGACCTCTAAGTACCCCAAATCGCCAATTTAGGGAAAAACAATATATTTATGGGTAAAATTTTGATCTACATTAATTTCTAACCAGAAGAGATATCGATTTGCTTTTTTCACTAAAACCTTCCCTAGATAAAAATCTAAAATCGTTGTTTCAGAGTTTTTTGAAAATCGGCAGCCCCCCCCCCCCGAAATTTTTAATTCTTCTATTTCTTCAAATGTTAAGCTCGATTTTTTTAAGGGACTTTCTCTAGGAGCCTGGTGTTTTTTTACCTCCTTGGGAAGGGGGGGGGGGGGGTTTAAGCTCCAAACTGACTTCCCTAGTTGCGCCTATAGTACAGTATTAACTAGAGGGTGAGGGGCGGCGGCGGCCTGTCCAGGTTGTTTGGAATGTCAACTCTGATAAATAATAATACTCTAAATTATTTTTATACACATCTCCACAAGTTTGCTGACACACTACTTTTACATTCTTTCTTAATAAAGTAAAAGAATCTCATAAAAAACACATAACAATTTGTAATTCGGCTAAATTAAAAAATAATTTGATATAAAAAAGTTTTCTTTACAAATTATAGTAGTTAGGCAACAATCTAATTTTTTTTTTTTTTTAAACACACTTTTTTCTCATTCACACTCACACACACATGCACACAGTCTTTTCGGCAACTTAGCCATTTAAGACTTTTACGATAACCGTTGTTAATGAATATATCTATTCGGGGTTCAGGCATTCTTATTTAAGCCATTTGGTATCCAAATGGCTTAAATAAAATCATCGGACTGCCTGGGATCCAAACCCGCGACCTTTGGTAGGCTATACAAGGCAAGAGAGCTACCAACTACACCAAGCCTGAGGGCAATCTGAATATTTAAACTCCTCTTAAAAACCCTTTGATTGAAATAAATAAAATGATCCATCTTTGAAGAGTCTTATAAGCCGTTAATAGTAAAGGCTTAGATCAAGGGAAATAATAAGGATGGGATTAAGGTCTTCCCCAAAATCATTCAAAAATTTGTCATAGTCAAATAATTTAATATAAAAATTCAGCATTAGGAGTTTAATTTTATAATAATTAACATATTAGAATGACTTCCAGGTCAAGGACTTTGAATATAAATGAGTTTTGAGTAGGTTTTAATAAAAGTGTTAACACTAAATAAAATTTTGATTATACTTCTTATTAATAGAGATTAAAATTTGAAATTAAATTAAAAAATGAATCCGGGGGCCTGGCATCTGAGAAGAGCAACAGTCACCAATCGTTGCAGTTAAGCAATGCCAACCTCGGGATTGGTGACGCCGAAAAATCAGTGTGTGAAACGTACCCCGTTAGCCATTAATAAAATGAATATTAATATTTAAATAATAAAGTGATGCCCCTAAATAGCCTCAGTAGCCAAAAAGTTAAAAAAAAAAATTAAAAAATTTGATCCAAATGAACCGTAGCAGTGAGATAAAGATCTCGTAAGGGGCGTTAGCTCTACCTAAGAAATTTCCTAAAATTTACTGGCTAACAATTAATTTAGAAAAAAAGCCCCAAATGTTGAATAATTTGAATTTTAATTACCGAGAATTCCATACAAAAAATCTGGTGTAACTGGTCGCACACCACACAACTTTCTCTTACCTTTGGTAGGAGAAAGTTGTGTTCTGTGCTTGTCACACCAGATTTTTTTTGGTCGATATATATTTACCAAGACGAACATAAACATTTGCACCCTAACAGGTTTGAAAGACGCCTCCTAGTTAGGCAGCCCAATTAACTCACCACTACATATGCAGTGTCTGTGTGAATTTACCTGTGCTAGGGTTCTGAGGGTCTTTTATGAATGACCATAAACCATCTCTTTTCAGCAATATATAGCGTAGTTTTTTTTTTTTATCTCAAATTAATAGAATATAAACTTTTTTATTAATTTCATCTTGTTATTTGGAAAAAAAAATTAACTTATTTCAAAATTTGAACGAAACTTGTATCACAATTTTTAATAAAAAGGTAAGAGAAAGTTGTGTGCTGTGCGACAGACCCACCAGATATTTTTTTTGAATAAGAAATATTTTAACGCCGAGATATTATTGTAAAGGTCTATAGATATCGGAAAAACTTTATTAAAAATTGGGATACAAGTTTCGTTCAAATTTTGAAATAAGTTAATTTTTTTCCAAATAATAAGATGAAATTAATAAAAAAGTTTAAATTCTATTAATTATTAAAAAAAAAAAACTACGCTATATATTGCTGAAAAGAGATGGTTTATGGTTTATCATAAAAGACCCTCAGAACCCTTACCTCAGGTAAATTCACACAGACACTGCATATGTAGTGGTGAGTCAATTGGGCTGCCTAACTAGTAGGCGTCTTTCAAACCTGTTAGGGTGCATTGTTTATGTTCGCCATGGTAGTTTCCGCCGATAATTCAAGATGTAAAATTTATAAACATGGGAAAATATTTATATTTTGTTTCCATGGCAACTATTTCTTCTATCTTTCCTATGAAATACAAGAGTAAAGTGGTCTTCAAACAATTTTGGGAGAAAAATGAGAATATATATTTCAAGGAGCATCTAATAAATAATTGATTTTTGAAATTTAATCAAAATGGTTAAAGCGATTTTTGAGAAAATCGTTGGCCAATTTTATTTAAAAGCTTATTTTCACGCTCCAGAGGGGTGCTTAATTTAAATATAAAATTTCAGCCTCGTATCTCAATTCCTTCATGCTTAAAATTGAACACACACAGACACAACAGACCATGTCGCGAAAACCACTTTTTTGGATTCAGGGGACCTCAAAACGTTTATATCCATCAAAATCTCGACATCGAATTTTTGACATGAATCCAATACTTTCTCTCTATATATTAACATATATAGGTAAGAGAAAGTAAAAATCGGCACAAGGTTCAAAATTAATTTATATAATATAAACGAAATCAAAGAAATTACGAGTATATCAATAACTTCCTATTCGGCGTTTTGTTTTGATAAATTACAGGTCGGAGACGACAATTACCAGTCAATGACTGAGATGCTGGAGATCAATGGTATTACTGGCATGCGTCGGTCCTAATGTTGTCGACTGCCTTGCAGGTAAAAGCAGTCAATTCAATCCCCCACTCCATACCACCCTAAGAATAAGCCAGGAGACCTGGTTATGTGCTAATATAGTATTGCTTCACGAATTCGATATGTGTGTGTCAAATGACAATTGTCTGATAATAGAAGTGGAGCAGATGTTGAGGGCGGACAGTCCTCCGTCCTGGAAGGGAAAGAAAGGCGCGGGGCGGCGGCGACTGTGCTTGTTGCGAAATTTTTATCTCTTCACCAATATATAAGCCTCAGAGTGGCGGTCAGTCAGCATTCGTTGGATCGAAACGAACAAAGACCTTAAAACAACATGTTTAAAGTGAGTATCAGTGTATCCTATCAAGTGAAAAGAAGTGAATTGTTTAAAAATTTTTTTGTGAACTAAAAATTTAAGAATCAAGAAACGACTAAACAATTTTCAAATCGAAAAATGTTTTAGGGGTTTTTGAGTGTTACAAATTTTTAATAATTATATTAATTACAATTAATGTTTCGATCTATAATTCCGTGTCATCGTCAAGTGGAATGATTTTTTTTTTTACTAAATTTTGCCTTGTTATCATAGTTATAGGAATTAGTGATTTGAAATGTTGTGCTAATTTTTTAATTATAACTTAAAATAAACCGAGAATGAAAAATAAAGCCAAGAAAGAAGAAAATCAATTTTTATTAAATAATTAAAAAAAACTGATAATTTAAATTCAGTTTAAAAAATTATATATTTTTCTAATGATTTTGGGCTGTATTTTTGTTTTCCAGTTTGTGGTTCTCGCTTCCGTGCTGGCCGTGGCCCGTGCTGGAATTCTTGGTGCCGCCCCCATCGCCACTTACGCCCATGCCGCCCCCGTTGCTGTAGCACACGCCGCACCCGTTGCCGTCGACACATACGATCCCCATCCCCAATACCAATTCGCTTATTCAGTCCAAGATGCCCACACTGGTGACCAGAAGAGCCAACACGAAGTCCGTGATGGTGATGTCGTCCAAGGAAGCTACAGTCTTGCTGAACCCGACGGTTCCATCCGTACTGTTGAATACACCGCCGATCCTCATAACGGATTCAACGCCGTCGTACACAAAACCGCTGGAGCTCACCCTGCTGTAGCCGTCGCTCATGCCGCCCCTGTTGCCGTCGCACATGCCCCCATCGCCACTTATGCCCGTGCCGCCCCAGTCCTTGCACATGCCGGCCCTGCTCTTTCCTATGCTCGCGCTCCCTTGGCTGTTGCCGCTCATGCTCCCCTTGCCACCTACGCCCATGCCTCCCCCGTCCTCGCGCACGCCGCCCCCGCCTATTCTTATGGCATCCATGGTTAATTAATTTATTTAATTCATGTATATACATTATTTATATAAACATAGCCATCAAATTTCATTCATCACTACATTATAAAAATTTTTTACGAAAATTCATGTTCAACAAAGATTGCATGAGAAGTGTTTGTGAGTGTGTAATTGTGTATATATGATATTATGTAATAAAGAAAATTATTTAAAAAAAAAAGACTTGTTTTTAATTTAACATCATCCCTTATTTTTATTATAAAACTATGTATTAGGGTGGGCCGAAAAAAGTCATTTTTTTTATTTCGAAGTTACAATATCGCGGAAAAATTGCGAATTATATATAATTCTAGTCTATATATAAACAAACAAAAAAAAAATATCAAAATCGGTTGACATCTTTCGGTCACTTAGGCCATAAAGTTTGGTAAAATATCAAAAAACTTAATTTTTGCGATTATTTTTTTAATTTTTGAATTCACACCATAATAAAACACATTGTTCTTATGTTCAAAAATAAAAATACTGTAAATATTACGTAAAGAAAAACTATATTAAAGATATTTAAAAAAAAAACTCGTAAAAATGTAACTTTTTCGATATTTTGGCAAATTTTTGGGCTTATGCGCGAACGGAAGATATCAAATGATCTAACTCTAATATCTAATTAAAATACAATGTTTTTAGGCTTTTTTTGAAGACGTTACAAACTATAGGAAATAGAAAATTATACAATAGGTTATTTCTTTCAATTTATTTTATTGACTCAATACGTATTTCGACACTATGTGTGTGATCTTCAGAGGTTTACACATGACTGTCATGTGTGTATTAAGTCAATAAAAGAAATTGAAACAAATAACCTAGTGTATAATTTTTTATTTCCTATATAAATATGGTGAACCCCAAAAAAAGACTGTGGAACGAAGCCCGAAACAATAGATAAATAGAATAATTTAGAAAATAAAAAAAATTATTTTATATGGAATATTTTTGTTTTAAATAGCCTATATACCAGTAAATACCGTCTAATATATAAGTAATTATAATTTTATATAATAAAAAAAATAATATAAATAATTTTTTTTTTTTTTATTTGAGGGAAAAGCCTTAAATTATGCATAAAAACCCTCAATAGCCTACAAAAAAAAAAAAAAACATTCCCCGTTTAGTTACCCCGGGTGCATCGTGCACGGAGGCACGCACCAACCCTATTTACCGGTATCTAGCTCGAGAGCCAACAACCCGGTTCCCTATGTTGTGGAGTGCTATGGAGTGAGAGGCCCTTCACCTCTCTACTCGCCAAAATCAGTCCCTTTAGGGGCTGGTTCCTCCCAATCTTCTTCGTATACAATTTATAAAAAGTTTTTTGTTGTCAATTCAACTTCATAATTTTTCTGTTATGTAATTTAATTACAAGATCATAAAAATTTATAAATTCATTAATCGATTAACGATTCTAATTAGGTAATAACAAGTGCAAATTTTAATCAAGATGATTGTGAATTTTTTCGGAGAGAAAGTTACTCAATTATGAATTAGAATAGCAATGACATTCATAAATTAAGGGCGCCGCTAATTATGTTAATGAATGCATATTTATTGAAATGATAGAGTGATCATGAATGATTTGATAGTGACCTAAAGAGAATCTCATTAACATTAACATTCACCTAATTAGTCCAATTATATAATTTTAGCAGAAAAAAATTTTTTTATCGAAGAATAATAAAAATCTTGATTTCAAAATTTTACTACTTGTCATGTGCTAAGTCCCATTATACAAGAAAATACTTGGGAAGAAAATCTCAACTAGAAATTTACGGGACATGTAAACCAGTTTAGGCAAGTCTGTGCGAATTGACTTACACGTTAATTAAAACAGTTTCTATTTCAATTGCAAAATCGTAATCTAGATAATGGATTTCAAGAAAAAATAAAAATATTTAATATTTTTAATATTATAAACTAGGTAGAGCCTTGTTTGAAAAGGATGGATTTTTTCAACCAATGCTCAAATAGATTGTTCCTTAGCCAGTCGATATATCGTTTAAGAAAGCAAATTTGCGAGATATGTTTATGGTTAAAATTGAGCAAAATTGCCCACCCTGGATTCGAACCATGACCTCCACGCTTTCGCGTGGGTAGACTATCCAGGGCCGGAACTAGGAGATTCGTTAACAAATTAAATTTTGCCCCCCCCCTCCACTTACTAATCAGAGGCGTATATAGATTTTTCGGGGGGGGGGGGGGGGGAACTCTTTTAAATATCCCTTTCCCCCATTCAAAAAAATGTCACGGTGATTTTTTACAAATATTTAATTCAGATGTAAAATGAACTTCGAAGAGACAGCAGTTATGTCCGCTCTTTTTATAAATAAACGAGAAAAAAAAAAGATTTATTCATATTTGGAGTATTAAATTAATATCGGGAAAATTTTATACCCTACATGAAAAATTGAAAAATTATCCCGATAATTTTTTGAATTATTATAGAATGAGTGTAACAAGTTTCGATTATTTACTGGAACTTTTAAAACCAGTGATTACATTACTAATATGCTTCGAGCTATTCCCCCGAGCACGGATGGCCATGTCGCGAAAACCACTTTTTTGGACTCATGGGACTTCAAAACATGTATATCCATCAAAATCTCGACATCGAATTTTTGTCATAAAACCTTCACTTTCTATATATTTCATATATAGGATATAGTAAGTAGAAAGTATTGGTATACCAAACAACCCCTTCTAATGTAACAAAACAGTCAAGTTACAAACTGTCACCCGTGTGCGCATGTGAGCGTGACAGTTTCGTCTCGGAGAAGTTGCTTGCTCTAGTGACAAATAAGTCATCCTACTGTCACGTCACTTTGTGTACGTTACTCCCATTAAAAGCCTATGTAATATGACGGCTCATACAGCTAAAAAAAATTATAATAATAAGAGAATTGTAATGGATTATACTTCATCGAAGGTGACCTTTTGAATTGCTGGACTCACAATTCAGATTAATTACCTATAAACTTTTAACTTTTATCTACCTATAAAAGTACATTAATTTTATTTATTTATTTTTTTTAAATTAAGAAATAGTGAAGAGCTATAAATTTAATGATTTTTTTTTTAATTAAGATTTCATTGGAGAAAAATAAAACATGTAATGGTAAGTCAGGGGCGTATATAAGGGGGGCCGAGGCCCCCCCCCCCCGAAATGTTTGATTGGTCCAGCAGTGCAAAAAAATAAAGTTGCACGAAAAAAATTTTTTCCTCAAAAAGGAAAAAATTTCCCGCAGGGCGGCAAAAATTTCGTAACTCTAAAAAAAGGTAAAATGATTTTCAGCAGGGGGGAAACTATGGTTCCGCAAAAAATAAATTTCTCGCAGGGCGGAAAAAATTTAGTTTCTTTAAAAAAAAAAATTTCCGCAGAAAAATTTTCGAGTTCAGGCGGGGGCCTGAGGGGGACTCCCCGAAAAAATTTCTATAATTTCTCTGGTAAAAGTCCTAGAATATTATAAAATTTTCTTAAAAAAATCTTGGCTACGTTCCTCTACTGGATGATAACATCCATTTTACAATTTAATCAGTTGCAGTCAGCAATAACAACAATAAGGAATGTTGGAGTGAAGATATCGCATCCATGATAAAATTAAAATCGGATCAATCTCGAACAAGTCTAAATAGAAAGAAAATTATTATACATTTTTATGATATTATTTGAAAATATATTATAGAGATCATCATAAGTTACGATCAAAGAAAATGCCATATTGAAATTAGATTAGTTTTTTTTATTTCTTTTTTTTAAATCAGTGAAACTTTTAGATTTTATAATAGCTTGGAAATAAAATTAAAAAAAAAAAAACAACATAATCTGATATATAATTAATAAAATTCCTAATGTATGTTGAACGAAGTGTATTGTATGTATTTTATACTTTAATTATTGTTTTGGTGATCTTATCGTTTACACCTGGTGGCTTTTTAAACAGCCGCTTTTTGAACTTGTTCTCTTTCATCTGATATATCATGTTTTGTTGCTAAATTTATTTATAGACAACATAAATCAAGCACTAACAAAAATAACCAAGTAAATAAATATAAGGGCAAGTTGAGACGTCGGTTGTTTAAACATACTATGGAAAAATAGTGCTAGTGATTTGCTAATAAGATCAAGCAAAAATTAGGTTGAGTGATCAAAACGATTATTTTAACAAAAACCATCACCGTCTTTGGCCTAAACTCCTTACCCTCAAAAATATAAATCTTTGTAGGCATATGAGAAAAAATTGTGATTCATAATATTTAAAACTCGTTTAGCTGCTTTATTAAGCTTTTATGAGTATCCGAGTATTTTATATATTAAAAAGTAACCCGATCAACAAAATTGCCCAATCAACCCTCGGGAAAATAAACGACCTTCTTATAATTATAACCGTTATTGATAAATTAGCATAAAATCATGAGTTTAAAAAATTATCTGAATATAGAAGCAGCAAAGAATAAACAAATTTTATAAGTCCCAATGCTCAAATAAAAAGAATTTAATGAAAATCTTATTATTCTACCTGCTATTTGCCACGGAAATGTAAATTAAACAGTTGATAAAGAAAAATCTAAAAAAAAGTCCAGGGGAGTGGGTTTGAACTTCGGGCCGGCGAATATTTATTTAAATCATTTGGATACCAAATGGAGTAAATAAATTAAATATACCTGGGCATATTGTTTATGTATCATTTATATGGCCTAAGATGCCCAAAAGATTAAAAAAAAATCTTTTTGAGTATTATTTTGCAAATGCTTAGGATATACGCCTTGAATCTGTTAGATAGGCAACCAAGGATACAAATATGAGTTTTGGGCCGTTTCTAATGGGCGAAAAGCCGTGTATACACAGACGCGAGATTGGTTTAAGATTTTGAGGGACTTACAAAATAAATTTTTTTCTAATATTTTCCTAATATTAGAACCTTCTATACCTATGTATTTATTTTAAAATCTAACAATTGTAAGCCAAGTAAAAAAAGAAGAAAATAGCTTTTTTTAGTCTTTTCAGCATCTTAGGCCATATAGATTTTTAAAAACCTTTAAAATAAATAAATAAATAAATTATTTAAGACATATTTGAGTCCAGGCACATTTATTTATATTTGGTATGATTGAAATAAATATAGTACTCGTAGTAGAAGTTAAATACGCTGGGATAAATCGTTAAGGTTATGGAGAAAATACTCCATCGGTTGCTTTCCACATTAAAATAATTTATTTGGCAAATATTTCGGATTGCCTGCCTACGTAATTAATCTTCATTACATCAAATTATACATACGCTCCACATATGTATAATTTGATGGATTACTAAGGCATTCCGAAATATTTGCCAAGTAAATTATTTTAATGTGGAAGCAACCGCTGGGATATTTCCTCAATAACCTTAAATATAGGCCTGCCTGAGATCCGAACCGGCGATTGTCAACACCTCTAAAAAGGCTTTTTAAAAAAGAGTATGGAATATTTTATTTATTTGACTGTGAGGATTTTTTTTCTTGAAGATTGTAAATGTAAAAAAAAATTTGTATTCATTTCATCTGAATCTTGATTTAAGTAAACTTCAAAATTCAATTAGTAAGAAATGAAAAATATTTTATTTATATTCATTTTTGATAAACCAAAAGATATAAGTGAAAAATGATTGAAAATACACAGAAACAATGCACCAGAGTCAAGCTATACTGATTTAAAGGCGTTTAAATTGAGAATTTTATCGGTTTAGACTACTTTATATAATTGTATAAAGTTCCGTGATTTGTTTTAAATATAGTTATAGCCTAATATTAGCTTTTGAAAATTCTAAATGGCTAGAGAGAGATTAGTAGGCTTCCTTGGCTTCCTCCTTTGAAATTAAATGTAATAATTTCCTCGGAAAAATTATCATTTTGGATCGGAGTAAACCTATTTAGAGTATATATTATACTATTTATTTTTAACTATAAAATAGAAATAAAAAAAATTTGATATCTAAGTATTTAATTGAATACGAAAATTATATGGTTTTAAATAATTTAGTAATATTTTTTATAAACTTTGAGGTCGTAGATTTAAAAATTTACGAGTCGTATGTGAGAAGAATGGAATTTTTTAATGCAAGTTTGAAATTTTAGAAAAATTTAATCAGATTCGTGATTAAAATATTTGATGAAAAATAATTTCTTATAGGAAATTTATGATTTGAATTTAAATGAATAGAAAAAAAAAAATAAGGGCTAATGAATTGCCCAATTATTAATTACCAATCAATTAGTTCTTTGATTGAAAGTGAGGTAAAATACAAATTGGATATATTAAAAATTCCATCTGCCGCATATTAATTTTATAGAAAAAGCAAAAAAATTTCAATTTATATCTTTTTAAAGTTAATAATGTCGCTGATTAATGATTAATAGCATTCAAATAGCATGATCAGCCGATTAACATGATTGATGGTCTTAGGAGAGAATTAATTCATTCATATAGGTCAACTTTGAATTAGCAAATTAAATAGAGTATTATCAAAATTTATTTTATAAAATGTTAAAATAATTATTGCTCAAACATTGAAGATAATAAAATAATCGAGAGCCTGGAGGGAGTCCATATTTGGAAAGAAAATATGGCGAGAATAAAAAATTATCATTGCACTAAGCGCCTTATAAAATATTGGGTATGAGAAAACATGCATCCAGATTAATTAGTTAATAAAAATTCCTAAATAAAAGGAGAAGTATTTACTACAATTAATATATTTTTGGTATACAAAAAAAATTTTTTTTTCCAAAATAAAGGGAGGGGATGAAAGAAAAGTGGGGCAAATTCTTAAATGAATTGTAAATAAAAAGAATTTTTGCAGATAAATCAAGCAAAAATTTGAAAATAAAAAAAAAAAATAAAAAATAATTTTATTATTAAAATTAGAATCTTATGGCCGGTTGCTTCACTTCTAGTTAACTAGCAAACTTAACCGACCGATAGCAAATCATCGATATGGTAAATAAGACCAAGCTTAATTTTCGAGTTAAAAAAAATAAGCTTTTTCACATATAATTAGCTATTTGAGGATTAAGCAAAGTTTTGTGAAGTTAGCAATTTTATAAATAATAAATAAATAACAGAGGGGTTATTTAGAGAGGAGGAGGGGCAGGAGGGGGCATTTACCCCCCCCCCAAGAGTTGTGAACTTTTTGAAATTTTATTCTAAATAAAATATTTCAAATCTACGGCTATATAAACTGTAAAAAATAAAATAATTAAATTACATGCCTTTTGGCCAAATTTGAGATCCCTATTTGTAAGTACATTTTAAGAAAAATAGTTTGCCCCTCCCTCCAAGAAAAACTGAAATTACCTCACTGATTAATAATAATTTATAAAAATCAGTAAAAATTAATTAGAATAAATATTAAAAAATAAAATAATTAATTTTGGTTACCAATCAAATGAAATTAATAGAGACAGGGTCTAAATGGCCTCTGATGCCGAAAAAAACCTTAAATAAAATTAAAAAAAATTTTAATAATAATAATAATTAATTAAAGCTAATTAATTTTTTAACAAAAATTTAAAAATTTTCAAAAAAATAAATAAACAAGGCTTATGTTCCTAATTTCACCCCTTAGTTAGGCCTTATTCCGAACTTTGGCCTGCGAACTGGGCTCTTATTTAATCATATGATTAGTTTAGATGTGAAAAGGCTAGAAAGTCATAGTCAACGAGCTTATCCAAGGTATAGCTAGTTAATTAGAAGTGAAGCAACCCGTCATTAGGAATCTTGTTGTTAAATAAATAATGATTATGGTGCTAGAGGTCGAGGGTTCGCAACCCAGGAGATGGATTCAAGGAGAAGAGAAGATGTTCTTTAAAAATATATAATTTAATTTTAAATAGATTAAAATGAGAATTTAATCTAATCACCCTTCTGATTTTAATAAGAAGAGTGATTTTTGTTGATTTTCATTCATCTCAATCATATTAGATTGATATTATTAAAAGTGAATAATAACATGTTATAATAATTCTTCGGTTATTGGCTTCTTTATAAGCTTGTTCGTGGAGGTCACTCATCTTACTACCTACTATGTCATAATCAGTTAACTTTGAGCTCCTGGTCCATGGCCAAGGTTAATCTCTCCTCCGCCTTCTTTATAAACATAATCAATTCTTTTTGAGATTTTATCAACCAAAGAATTAGGAGTTAAAAAGTAGTTTAATTGAAATTCTCATGGTTTCCTACAAAAATGAATTTTAATAATAGAAATTGTTTATTACTAATATTTATTATTATCGAATAACAATGTACGAAAACAAAGAAAATTTGACTGGGTGTTGGATTATGGAAAAAAAATAATGGATTATGTTTTTTTTTTTTCATTACCCCCCCCACCAAAAAAAAAACCTCCCTCCCAGGGAAAATATTTGTTCACCATCCAACAAAAAAAAAACAGAAGAACCCACACACTTTCTTTCGCGCGGCAAGGATAATGTAGGTTTAGGGAAGTTTTCAAAAACGACCCATTCCGATTAATCGAATATGGTAAATAATCGATTATTTTCTCAAAATCGATTAAATCCATTTCAATCAACCTTTTTTAGAAAATTTTACCTGCTTTTTGTAGTGAAATAATCGGTTATGTGAAATAATCGATTATATTTTTAATATTTTTTAAGAAAAATTATCGATTAATCGACTATTTTGCACAGCCCTATTCTGGGATCCCGGGTTTGCTTCCTCCCAAGCGAGAAAAATTTATTTCAAATGAATAGACCACCAATCATTTGAAATAAATCGAGATGGGGCCTAAGTCTAAGCCTAAGCCTAAGCCCCCCTTAGTTGTCGAAAAAGACAATCAAATTATAACAAAAATCAAAAATTTCCCAAGTCTCGAGATATACGACTGAATACGCTATATTACTCAATTTAATTTTTCTATAGATTGGGCTAGATAGAAGTAAGGGGGCGCCGGAAGAATTAAAAAGGGGGAATTTTTTAAAAAAAAATTAAATTAATAAAAAATTAAATTTAAAATTTTAATAAAATAAATTTTAATAAAATTAAAATTTTAAAAATTTTGTTTTTTTAAAATTTTAAAAATAAAAAAAAATTTTTACTTTAATTTAAAATTTTATTTTAAAAAAAAAATATATAATTTTTAAAAAAAAAAAAAAAAAAATTTTGCCCTCTGTCCCCCCCTGTAGGAGCCAGGGGGGCAATGTACCCTGCTCCCCCCAGTTCCGCGCCTGTAGAAGAGGTCTATACACTACATTGGTGTCGATTCTGGTTTTATCTATGCTTGAAATTTGTTTTCTTTTTTTTGCTTATATTCATCTTTTTATTGAATAACAAAATGAATTTCATTCACTAAGAAGCAAGTGAAGATACTATTGCAATAGTTTTTTTATTCTTAAAAATCTTATTAATTGATATTTATTCTCAAGAACGATTTAAGGAAATGAAATTTTATATAATAATTTTTGAGATGATATGTAAAGGAAGACGTCGTATATAGGCCTAGGTTGAAATAAAGAATAAAAAATAAAGTAAGGGGTTCAAATATCCAGGGGAAAAGGTAAAGGTACCACCTAACAAACCTGTGGCGGGCGCAAATCAGGGAAAGGAAAAGAGATCACGGCGACATAAAGTCGTATATAAAAAGCCTCGACCAACGGTCACTCTACATACAACGAGACAAATCTCATTAATAAGATTAAAATCACAGTCAAAGAAAAAACAAGTGACATATACCTTTAAGGTAAGAGTGAAAAAATTCCTCTCAAAAATTATTTTTGAAATTGAATTTTATTTTTTTTATTTTATTTTTAGCTGCTTGTGCTCACTTATCTTTTGGCCGTTGCCCGAGCTGGAATTATTGGCGCCTCAGCTGTCGCCTACGGACATGCCGCCCTTTTAGCTGTGGCACATGCCGCCCCAGTTGCCGTTAACACTATCGACCCCATCCCCAATATCAATTCTCATATGGAGTATCTGATGCCCACACCGGTGACCAGAAGAACCAACACGGAAGTCCGGATGGTGATGTCGTCCGCGATGGCGAGCTCCAGCTGGGGGGAACCTGACGGTTCCATCCAGACTGGTCGAATACACCGCCGATCCCCACAATGGATTCAACGCCGTTGTGCACAGAACCTCTGAAGCTCACCCTGCTGTAGCTGTTGCTCATGCCGCCCCCGTAGCCGTCGCTCATGCCGTCTCCTCCTGCCGCTGCCGCTCATGCCCCCATCGCTACCTTGGCGCCCGTGCCGTCTCCAGTCCTTGCACATGCTGCTCCCTGCTCTTTCCTATGCTTCGTGCCCCCTTTGCTAGCTGTACATGCCGCCCCTGCTCTTTTTCTCTGCGTCGCCCCTTGGCTATTGGACACGCTGCCCTTGGCTATCGGCCATGCCGCCCCAGTGCTCGCGCATGGCGCCTCCGCCTATTCTCTCGGCCTCCATGGTTAGAATCATTTTGTTCATTTGTAAATAGTCACATTTTTTCTTTCATCATTGTATTTTATTTCATTTGCATCTCAATAAAACATAAAACTTAAATATTTTATTTTTATTCATTTCCCTAAAAACCAAGGTATATCCAAACTAGTAAAATAAATGTAGATTATTACTAATTTCAGATATAAAGAATAATTAATACGTATATAAATAAAGGAAAATAATATTTTATTAGGTCGTGGCACTAGGCCACCAGCCATTTTGCCACCGATATATGGAAAATAATATTCATAGATTTTTTTGCCTGTTGGCCAAAGTATTAAGTGAATTAATTAAAATAAATAAATGTTT
>JAKCPI010023379.1:0-30351 GCA_023213315.1 Euborellia annulipes | reverse complement strand
CATAGTGAGATTTGGGAGAATTTCTTTTTTGGTTTTCGTCATTCATTTCACGCTTTTTTTTTTTTTTTTAATAGTTTTGTTTTATTATTCTATATGTCAACAGTCTACAGTCGCAGCAAAAAAATTCCCCCACCAAGAGTCTTTCAACCAATCTAATCCCGCGCTCTTTGGTCGCCTTTCCTTTCTTTCGTTTCTCGTCCATTCCGAGAATAATTTGACTGTAGATTTTGAAGATTTATTCTTTTTCTGATTAACAAAAATCTTCTCTAATTGTTTTAGTTTTTTAAAAATTGAATCCATTTTTCTTTCCTCTTAAATTTATTTCAAATTACATAAAATTTTTACATTATTTTGAAAAAATGGATTTAATTAATATCTCGTTTTTCACTCAACGATTTTTTTTTTATTTATTATCACAGATTCATGCATAAATTATTTATAATTTTAGTTGAATAATCAGAATTCTCAAATACAAACAAACACTAAATATTTAGCAACTCATACCCTTTTTTTTTTTTTTTTTACATAATTTATTAGAATGAAAAATATTTAGAGTTGTTTGTGAAATTAAAATTTTATTGGAAAAAAATTTTATCATCATCACATTTTGCATCATAATTTTACTTTTATCTCTTCATCTTATTATTATATATTTAACTAAGGGATGAAATTTTTAATATTTAATTCTAGATAATCCCCTGTTTGAAATCTCTTTCATAAAATATATGACATTTTCGGTCACTGGAAGATATTTTCTTCAAATTCAATATTTCTTGCTGTTTAAGGGGGTTCAGGAACGGCGTCTAAACGGACTTAAAAAAAAACTAGACTATTATAAGGAATTTTTCAATGCGTTTTTTTAAATGAATTAAATTCATAAGAGATTATTGGGACATCGAGCTTATAATTTTTTTAATGACTTATTAAAAAATTATCGTAATTAATTTTTTTGTTATCAAGCAAATACAAAAAACAATCTGTCCCAATAATCTTTAATTTTTTTAAATTTTATTGTTATTATTAATCACATATTAATTAAGAAATTTTTAAAATAAGCTTAGATGATTTATTTAAAAATCAACTGTCAAATTAGTTCAGCATTATTGCAATAGATGGCAGGCTAGTCTAACAGCCGATATAGTATTAGCCTATATCTGGCCTATATTTATATATTTTTATGCTTTTATAAAAGATACATAATATATAATAACATTTATAAAGTATTTATTGTTAAAAGATAAATGAAAATCAACCAAATGCATTAATTATTATTAGCTACCATTCTGACATCTCTTGGCAAATTTTTGAATTACTTGATTTTTGGGCATACTTTTTATGACACACAACGCCATCTTAGCGGGAAAAACATGCGTAACACCTTCGCTCCCGAGCCCCCTTAAAAAACCAACCATTTTTTTTTTTAAATAAAAATAAAAAAAAATATCTAGAATTAAATAATAAATTTCCCTTAGAGAAAAATCTAAAATTTATTTTAGGACTTTTTTTTACACACATTTTCATATACCGGTATCATATTTATTATATAGGTGTGATAATATCTCTATATATATATATATATTTCTATAATCAAGGAGAATTGATGAAATTTTTATAATATTTATACCGATGTTGCCTTACTGTTTAAAAAAAAAAAAAATTCTTATATACATGTTAGTAGATTTTATATTTATATATATATATATATATTTATTTGTTTTAGAATTTAATTTACAAAGTCCTAAAAAACAAGTTGTTAGTTCTAAGGTTCCTATGAAATGAAAATTTTTATCCATTCAGTGTTTATTAGAATGTTCCCTTTACTACTTATAAATATTTGTATATATTTTAAAGGTTTAATAATTTCATTCCGTCAATAAAAGACCTATATTTGTAAAATATCTTTATATTATATATATATATATAAAAACTTCTAATTCATATTTATTCTTTTAAACTTCTTTATTTCTAATACCACTTGAAAACACAGTTGCAACAGAATGTGGCTTAAAGCCCTTGGAGTGGCAAATCCCCAAATTTTAATTAAAAAGAGGCTATCTATCTAAGAGCTTCGAAAAATGAATTTTTATGAAGTAGAATGAGAGAGCAGCAAATTATAATTTCAAAACACCACCATGACGCTGTCTTTTCGGCAAGGATCTAGGGAGGAAAAAAAAAACTCGCCCCAATTGAGTTTTATTCCTAATATTTCAAAGTCTCTTCTTCAGAGGAAACTCATATTACACTCCGTTAACATTACAATAACAGCCAAGGTTTTTTTGCTGCTTGCATCAAGAAAGCCATTTGACCTCGATAACTTTAGAGAGTTGCTCACGAATTTCCTGAGGGGACCCGGGCCCGAGCCTTTTATACTCAAATCATAAAATTGTTATTAAAAAAAAAAAATTATATTCTTGAACTTCTATGGTAATATATAGAGAGAGAAAGTATTGGATTCATGTCAAAAATTCGATGTCAAGATTTATATTTAAGTTTAGACACCCTCCCGGGGCGTGAAAATAAGCTTTTAATCAAGTACTTTACTGATGTACTTTTCATTTTTTTTTTCGATTTTCTCAAAATTCGCTCCAAAAATTTTGATCAAAATTCAAAAATCAATTATTTTTAGATGCTCTTTAAAATGCAGGGGCGTATATAGAAATTTTTTCGGGGGGGGGGGGGGGGGGGAGGGGGGGCGAACTCAAAAATTTTTCTGAGGAAAAATTTTTTTTTTAAGAAACTATGTTTTTTTTCCACACGAAATTTTTTGCGGAACATTTTTTCATTTGCGGAACCAAAGTTGTCCATCCTGCGGAAAAATTTGTTGCGCTGATATCTGTATATCCCTATATAGCATGGGCGTCCGCAGGGGGGCGGGCAACCAGGCACTTGCCCCCCCCCTGGAAAATTAAAATGATACAAAAAAATGTATAAAACAAAAAAAAAAATACAAAAAAAACCTTTCACAGTATACATCCACCTTGCCGCGGTGAGAAAGCTTTAAATACTAAGAGATGTATAACATTATTAATATCAAAATACGTTTTTTTTAACTTATCTGGAAGTGACTTGCCCCCCCCCCTGCAAAAAATCCTTGCCCCCCTGCAAAAAATCCTGCGGACGCCCTTGCTATATAGGTATATGTGTTTGGGAAATTTCGGGGGGCCCCCCTTATATACGCCCCTGTTAAAATGTATATTCTCATTTTGCCATTGAAACCTTCTGAAGACCACTTTACTCTTGTACTCCATAGGAAAGATAGGAGAAATGGTCGCCATGATAACAAAATATAAATATTTTCCCATACTTATATGTTTTACATCATGAATCGGCGGAAACTAAATATATATCGACACAAAAAATCTGGTGAGCGAAGCACAGAACACAACTTTCGATTACCGAAGGTAAGAGCAAGTTGTGTGCTGTGCGACCAGTCAAACCAGATTTTAAAAAATTTTTAAAATTTTATTTGATTACAAGAGCGGATCCAAGGAGTTTCTCGTAGGGTGGGTGTGACTGGTCGCACAGCACATAATTTTTTTCTCTTACATTCGGTAATTTAAAGGTGCATTCTGTACTTGTTTACCAGAATATAAATACAATTCAAATTTCCAATTATTAACTTTAAAAATATATTTAAAATAAAATCTAATTCCAAAAAAAAAAAATATTTTTCTCAAATCTCGGAGGGTGGGGGTAATTACCCCCTTTACTCCCCCTCCGCTTGTATCCGTCCTTCTTTGATTATTACGTCAGATGTAAGTCTTGGGCCAGTGCGGGGGGGGGGGGGGGGGGGACCCCCCCCCCCCCCCCAGGGGGTTTTATTTTTATAAAAATTATTATTAATAAAAAAAAAAATACAAAAAAAATCTTAAAAAAAAAAAAATTAAAAAATTAAAAAATTAATTAATTTAATTTTTTTTTGTAAATTTAGAACCATATGAAAAAAAATTTAAAAAAAAAATGTTTCCCCCCCAAAAAAAAATTCCCCCCCCCCAAGAAAAAGTTGAAATGACGCCACTGGGCCAGTGCCTTGGCATTGAAAACTTTTGTTTTTCTTGTCGTTTGATTATGACGTCAGATTTGCATGTGTATTTGATAAGCCTTTTGTGATTGGCCGAGATAGTGAAACCGCTGACCAATGAGGGCGCTTCTTTTAGGCGGCTGTTGGCATCAAGTCTCTCTCTCTCTGCTCGCCGATATCCCATCAGTCGCCATAATGAGGGCAAGTGTTAAATATCAAATCTCTGCTTGTTTGATCCAAAAAAAGACGCTACCTTCGATTGTGTTAGTTGAACCCACACACGCTTTCCTCATGTTTGAACATTTACCTGAACTCTCTTGACACCTGAGTGCTGACCACCATCCATCTCAACTCCATCCAAGGATTCCTTCAAAACGCTCGCTTGCATCCACATCCAGGTACCCCACGCCATCATGCTTTCCTAATTATTTTTTTTCTATTTACACATTAAAACAAAAAACTAATTTACCAAACCTTTATTTATTACAAAATTATATTGATATATAATTTTGTTTTTTAAATTAATTGAAATTTCCAACCCATCCCACTCCCTTTGTTTATATATAGATATATAAGTCTAATTCTCAGAAATATTTTAATGGAAAGGGTTTTTTTTTTTTAAATATTGATTGCAATCATTTATTAATCGTTTCCAAAATTGTTAATTTAAGAAAAGGGGAGGTACATTTCCCCCTCCCCGACTCCCATTCATTATTTTTTTGCCTATTGTCCCTAACACATTTGATTGGATCTTCTATTTCTCTTCAAAACCTTAATTATTTTCTTTTAACAATATTATAGGCCTGCTTTGTTCCTTTCTTCTTTTCTGGTCTTTATTACATCACAAGAGATGCAAATTCTTTTTCAATAATACTTCCAATTGTTGTTTAAATCTCTTTGACTCTATTCAAAGAGTATTTTTTTTATTGCTTATGAATACTAGTATCCAAATAGAAGTTTTTTTTTTGTTATATTAATTGTAATCATTTATTAATCGTTCACGTTGATTAAACAAAAAGGGGAGGTAAATTTGTCCCCTCCTAGACTTCCATTCATTGACCTTTCTCTTTATTATCTCCTCTCTTTATCTCAACACATTTGATTGGATCTTCCATTCCTCCCGAAAGTCATTTTTCCAAAACCTTTATTATTTTCTTTTACAATCATAAAACTTATTTTCTGGTAATTATTCCAATTTGATTGCCATAAATATAATGCAATAAAAAAAAAAATAAAACTTTTTTTTGAGTGACAACGTCTTACAAACCATGTGTCTATAGTGCCATGTTAGAGGGGCTTGCACGAAAAGTTTATTGGCTTGAATAACTCCTCTGTCTTAAGAGGTATAATTATGACAAATATACGGTTAGAAAGAATGAGTTTTCAGCTAAAGATTTCACCATTTATTTTTTTCCTATCATTTTTATTTTACCGCGCTGCGGTAAATTAAAATTTGAAAGTTTAAACCCCTGTAGATTCTGAACGGCTAATCAGATCAGACTAAATGAGATGTCATTTGGTGCAGAAAGAAAACCTCTAATAGAATAAATAAAAAAATCCCGAGTAATTAACTCCAAAATTGGTTTTTTTCTCGAAAAACCTCATTTTTTAGGCAAAAAAATATCGAAAAATAGCCCTAATTGTGCAACGCATAGCGACTTGACCATAAAAGCTACATTAAAGCTAAATATAGTTTTAGAAAGAGTGGTTCAATACCCCCAGGGCTTTTTTCTTTTTTTGATATGAAGTCATTTTACCGCATGAGACCACTCGGCGGGATTTCGTTTTTCGAAATTTTAAACCCCTGTAGATTCCGAACGACTATTCAGATCAGACTAAATGAGATGTCATTTGGTGCAGAAAGATAACCTCTAATAGAATAAATAAAAAAATCCCGAGTAATTAACTCCAAAATTGGTTTTTTTCTCGAAAAACCTCATTTTTTAAGCATATGTCGCCCTTAATGGATAAAAGTTTGGCCACACCTGTCATATATTGTTTCAATGAAAATGTTTGAACATGTTTATTAATGGGAACAAAGTACTAGTAAAAAAAACAATACTTTCTCTCTTTATATTTCAATATAGGTAAGAAAAAAAAATTTTTTTTGAAATCAAGCAAAAGACGTTGTCACGTTAAAAAGCCACCGGCTGTGAGAAGACACAGCCAACACCTAATTTTTTCAATAACATTTCCTATTGTAAATTTGATCTCTTTGACTCTATTAAATTTTCTAAGAGTATTTTTTTTTTTTACTTTCTCTTACCTATGTATATATGTAATATATATATAGAGAGAAAGTATTGGTTTCATGTCAAAAATTCGATGTCGAGATTTTGATGGATATACACGTTTTGGGGTCCCCTGAATCCAAAAAAGTGGTTTCCTTTCGCGACATGGTCTGTCTGTGCGTGTGTTCAATTTTAAGCATGAAGGACGAAATAAAAAAAAAATCTGGTGTGACTGGCGCACAGCACACATTTCTCTTACCCGTCGGTAAGAGAAAATTGTGCACCGTGCTGTCACACCAGTTTTTTTGTGTCGAGATATATTTAGTTTTCCATAGCACTTTTGTTTCAAACATGGCCACTTGCATTTCATAGGTAAAAAGTAAATAAATTGTATTTGATTAATTTATTGAGATTTATTCACCCAAATGAAAGAGAGGGAAGATCATGATTGCAAGTAAGTGATAAAGAGATAGTCAACTTAAAGAAGCCGAGCTCTGTCCATTCATCGTTTAAAAATAAAACCTGATTTCAAACATTGTCACCCATAATTCCCAGAAACAATTAAATCGAGCAAAAAAAAAATAATAATAAAAAAAAAAAAACAATAAAATTATTTTCTATTTCTATTTTTATTATATTCATCAAATTAATAAAAAAAAAAAAAACTGAATTACAGAATTACATCATCAAAGTGTACTTCAAACAATTTTCACAAAATATTACTAATATACAGGGTGTCTATAAAAGAACTCCGGGTTTTTGAGGCAAAATATTTTAATAAAGTAAAAAACGTACATACATGATTATATACCTATAGAGATTCGGTTACATTTTCAAGTTTTTTTTTTTTTTTTTAACAATTTAATAAAGTTCAATCTGAGCCCCGTGAGTGGCACGGCACACATCGTAACGGTATTCTACCTCTTACCATGTCCTGATCAGCATGTCTGGGGTGCAAGGGCGGATCCAGAGGTGTTTCTCGGGGGGGGGGGTAATCTGATGTGACTGGTCGCACAGCACACAATCCTTTCTTAATTTCGGTAATTTAAAGGCGCATTTTGTTCTTGTTTGCCAGAATATAAATACAAATCTAATTTTTAAGTATTAATATTTAAAATTTTACATTAAAAATAAATTTTTTGGCGAAAAAAAGTTTTTTTTTTTATCTCGGGGATGGGTGGGTGGGTGGGGGGTGATTGCCGGGGCCTCTCAAAGAGAAATTTTCATTAAATTTTCTTTTTTACTTGAGCCCTGAGGGCCCCGGGGCCTCTCAAAGGGAAATTTCCATTAAATTTTCTTTTTTTTATAAATATATGGGGGCCTATGCCGGCTCGGGGCCTGGGGCGGACCGCCCCCCCCCGCCCCCTCCCTCGGTACGCCACTGGTGACAAGTACAGAACACAACTTTCGATTACCGAAGGTAAGAGAAAGTTGTGTGCTGTGCGACACTCACACCAGATTTTTTTATTTTTTTAATACAATTAATTACCAACCAAATAAACGGGGAAATGAAAAAACTCGCTAAAATAATAGGCCTAATAGTATTTGTGAGATCGTTGGTATTTGCTCTTCCAACGTTCACTCATTTTGAATGTTACCCTTCCCTACAACCATAATTTGTTGCTTGTGCAATGCAAAGAAAAAGCGAAGGGGAGGAGGGGGAGGGGAGAATATTAAGAAGTCAGCCAGTTCCTGGCGTCGTTGTCGTCGCTCTGAACCAAAAGTGCGTGTTTGTCGGCTATTTATTATAAAATTGGTGAAATAGTCGAGAGATAAGCTTTGTCTCTAACTTGAAGAAGAAGCGTTATGTGCTTTGCTTTGCTTTGCTATAGTAATTAAAACTTTCCTGTTATCTTCTATGTCTCTAGTTGCCAAAATATGCTAAATACTTTCATCTATAAATAGATTCAGGCTCGAGTCTAGCAATTTTTACTTTCTCTTACCCTATATGGACCCTGTTATGCATTAGTGTGTCAAGCGCCAAAAAATTAAAAATTGAGTTAAGCACGGAATATTGTTTCAAATGCTATAATTAATAGTATTTTTTATGAATTATGTCCTAAAAAAATTTATATTTAATGTTACTTGCACAAATGACAAAAAAAATTTTATATTATATAATCCAATGAAAACAAAAAACTGTAATGTTAATTTTGTCAAAACTCGGTAGCTGGCGCTTGACACACTAATGCGTAACAGGGTCCAATTATAATTAAAATATGTGAAAATAAAAATTACCCTGGCTGCTGTTCACCATGAAGGCTCCCTGGTCCCTCTTCCAAATTGAATATCTACAGTCATTCAACTAACAAATAAAAATTACCGTTTAATAAACAATTAATTAAAAATAAATATTTTTTATTTGACCAACAATTAATGCCCATTAAATTATCAATAATACAATTGTTTTGCCACCTTTAAAACTTAAAAATAACTAGATGCGCAACTTGTTTTTGCAAATTTCACCGTTTAGTGAGGAGGGCAACTTTTTTGCAACCTAAATAGAATTTTTATTATTAAATAAAACATTCTGTCTCAATAAATTCAAAAATACAACTTGTGCTTGCTTACCTTAGAGGAAGTTTGATGACAAGTCACGCGACTCATAAGGGCATTATAGATGATGGGCTGAGGTAGGGGGGGGGGGTGTGGAACGCAAAAGCAAGCAAGAAATAGGGTGTACACCTGCAGGCCGTACCAGTCCCCAGTCCCCAATCCCCAATCCCGAGGGAGTCAAGGAATAGCTCCAGTCAGTCCTAGGCGGAGTCTTGTCCCAAAAGGCTTCCTTTGCATGGGGTCTTTTTGTTCTTCTATACTACTGGGGCGGGAGCAACCACTTCTAAATTCCTAAAGGTGAGTCCGTCAATGAAATGAGTCAATGCTCTCTTCATATTCAAATTAGAAGGGGATTTGCCCGGAATCCGTTCACTCGTTTCTTTTTCATTATTCAGGCCTTTCTCGAATAAGCTAGTTCGAGACTTGTCACATCTAGTTAAGCTAACCATATGATTAAATAAGAGCCTGTACTTAGCTAAGAACAGTATAAGGGGTGAAATTAGAAACACAATCCTTATTTATTTATTTTTTAGATAAGGTGTCTTTTGGGACTTTCCAAGCGGCCACAATTTTGAAGCTATCGACCTCAAATTTTTTTAAATTAAAGCTATTTAAAATATCTACAACTTATAGAAGCCCTTTTTTTGATTTTCGAAAAAATAAATTTTTTTTTTAGATTAATCGCATTAAATAAAAGATATTTTTAAAAAATTCGCTCTATATCTTATAGATAATTAAATTAGTAATCATTGTGTTAAAAAATAATTAATTTTTTGCCTTTAATTAATTAGCTGGAATCTTTAAAATGAAATGGATTAAAATGCTTGTTTCCTTATGGGAAGAACTAACGCCATCTCTTGCCGCCTAGGGTAACCAGCTTTTCAATCGGATATTAACGGTTTTTCGAGATTCGCCCCTTAAGTTGCTAACTTCCCAAAACTCTCCTTACATCTCAGATAGCTAATTATTTGTGAAAAAACTCATTTTTTGAACTTAAGGGGGTCCAGGAGCGACGTCTAAACGTACTTTAAAAAAAAAAAACTAGACAATTATAAGGAATTTTTCAATGAGGTTTTTTTTTAAACGAATTAAATTCATAAGAGATTATTGGGACATCGAGCTATAATTTGTTTAATGACTTATTAAAAAATTATCGTAATTAATTTTTTTGTTATCAAGCAAATACAAAAAAACAATCTGTCCCAATAATCTTTAATTTTTTTTTAATTTAAAAATGAATTTATTGTTATTATTAATCACATATTAATTAAGAAATTTTTAAAATAAGCTTAGATGATTTATTTAAAAAATCAACTGTCAAATTAGTTCAGCATTCTTGCAATAGATGGCAGGCTAGTCTAACAGCCGATATAGTATTAGCCTATATTTATATATTTTTATGCTTTTATAAAAGATACATAATATATAATAACATTTATATTTTGTTAAAAGATCAATGAAAATCAACCAAATGCATTAAATATTATTAGCTACCATTCTGACATCTCTTGGCAAATTTTTGAATTACTTGATTTTTGGGCATACTTTTTATGACACACAACGCCATCTTATCGGGAAAAACATGCGTAACACCTTCGCTCTCGTCAATTTAAATCAAGAACGAAAAGAGCTTCGAAGATGAAATTTTATATTTGAGTTAGTTAACCTTTTTAAAATGTATTGTTCGGGATTCTCTCTGGGGACCGGCGGCGGATTTGTACGAATTAGCCCGGAAATACGAAATAATTTCTCTCTCTCTCTTTCTCTTTGTTCGAATTCAATTCAATTTGATCAAACCAATACTTCTTCTTCCCATCAATATGAATATATGCTCAGGGTAATAAATCTAAAGACAAAAAATTAATGAAAATCATTTAATCATTTTTTTGTTTAAAACGATTGTAATTATAGAGAAGGGATTTTTTTTTTTAAATTCCATTCCCTATTAATTTCTAAATGTCTTTTATTACTCGAAATAAGAATGTCAAAATAGAGATGTGGCAAAGAGGGGGGGGAGGGGGATTTAATTAATCGCCCAGTCAAATGGTTGGATTGATGGTCTTTGTGTCAACCTCGTTACTAAACAAAAAGATTCCATTTGAAATATTGTTTATTATTATTATTGTTTGCGTTTATCATAGTAATTCTTTTACAAACCGACATATTTTTGATTTGGTTGAAATTTTTTTACGAGACCCGTATTTGAGGATTTTTGCTTTTTTTTTAATATTTTGGAAAATAGAGAGGGTCGAAAATTTGAGAATTTGGTGATTTTTGGCTTAGAGACTCACTTTTAAGGGGGCTTCGGGAGGGAAGTGTTTACGCATGTTTTTCCCGATAAGATCGCGTTCTGTGTCATAAAAAGTATGCCCAAATATCAAGTAATTCAATCATTTGCCAAGAGATGTCAGAATGGTAGCTAATAATATTTAATGCATTTGGTTGATTTTCATTGATCTTTTAACAATAAATGTTATTATATATTATGTATCTTTTGTAAAAGCATATAAATATAGGCCAGATATAAGCTAATAGTATACCGGCTGTTAGACTAGCCTGCCATCTATTGCAAGAATGCTGAACTAATTTGACAGTTGAGTTTTAAATAAATCATCTAAGCTTATTTTAAAAATTCCTTAATTAATATGTGATTAATAATAACAATAAATTCATTTTTTAAATTAAAAAAAAATTAAAGATTATTGGGACAGATTGTTTTTTTTGTATTTGCTTGATAACAAAAAAATTAATTACGATAATTCTTTAATAAGTCATTAAAAAAATTATAGCTCGAATAATCTCTTATGAATTTAATTCATTTAAAAATTCCTTATAATAGTCTAGTTTTTTTTAAAAGTACGTTTAGACGTCGCTCCTGAACCCCCTTAAAAATTCATAACTCTGGTTCTATTTGAGATAGAAAAAATTTTCTTTTAAAGCTAAAAGAGTGAACTATAAGAAAAAAAATTGTTCCACCAAAATTTATTAAAGATTTCACATTGTTATCAACAATTGAAATCTTTAAATCGATTTTTAACAATGGGGCCCCAAACGTATCACGTTTCAACGCATTCTACGTTAAATTTTGTGCCGAAAACAGTTTTTTAATCGATGGAGAAACAATTAGTACCTCTATTGAAAACCCAAGTGTTTTTCGCGGACCTTTTAACGTCCTCTATAAGAGTGCAAAATTTTATATCGAAATTCCAACGGAAAATTTATCGACAGAAAGATGTGCTGTACACTCTACTATTATATCTATTTATACCGGTATATATATATATATTTTACTTGCTCTTACCCTATATGGACCATGTTATGCAATAGTGTGTCAAGCGCCAAAAAAAAAATTAAAAATTGAGTTAAGCACGGAATATTGTTTCAAATGCTATAATTAATAGTATTGTTTTATGAAAAATTTCCTAAAAACATTTATATTTAATGTTACTTGCACAATTGACAAAAAAAAAATGATATATAATCCAATGAAAACAAAAAACTTTAATGTTAATTTTCTCAAAGCTCGGTAGCTGGCGCTTGACACACTAATGCGTAACAGGGTCCATATATGAAACATTTTTTTTTGTATCTATTCTAAAAGTCTGAAGAGGGAAATGAGAAGGTAATAGAAACCCCCTGTTAGCTAGGCCTGCATTTGATCTTATTTTGGAAGCATTCTGCATAACTACAAGGCGCTCTTGATAGGTGCTGCCTCTGGTGTAGGTTTTGTTCACTATTTCTGCCATTCGTGTAAGCTCTCTTGGGTTTGCCTCTTATTTAGGCCGTAAGGGCCCAGGGGGGAGGAGGGGGGGTGTTGAAAATGAGTTTCTATATGAACCCTGTTATGCAATGGTGTGTCAAAGACCAAAAAATTCAAAATTGAGTTAAGCACGGAATATTGTTTCAAATGCTTTAATTAATAGTATTTTTTATGAAATATGTCCTAAAAAAATTTATATTTAATGTAAAAGCATAAAATTATTTTTACAATATTTCAATGCAGGATTTTACATTTTGCAATAATGATTTATGTTCCTAACACGTTGTTTTTTATGGTGTTAACAACCAATAAAAACTTATTTCAACTTAAATAAACCAAAATCCTTTTTTTTTTAAATGAGAAATGAATCGTAGATGTCAAAATTTAATTTTTTGATATTATTCCTGATAATGAAGATGAGGATCAATGCGATGTCGATATTAAGTCAATTTCATTATTATAACTTTGATTTACTGTTGCCATGTTCACCTCCATTCAGGAATTAATTGATGAGAAAATTTTGTTATCACTTTGTATTTAATTTTAATATATTAAAACTATTTAAAATTGATTAATGTAATTTTGATAAAAAGTTTCAATGCTACTAGTAGGCCTATTAAATATAACCATAAAAGAACTTTAATAATATCTTCGTTTTAATTTTTGAATTATAACCTAAAATTATTTTACTTATTATCAAGAGACTGAAGCATTTTTGCAAATTGCAAATTGGACTTAGAGAATTTTGCAAAAATAATTTTTTATATTTTATTGTTTTTCTCTAAATTAGTCGTATTTTTAGAGATAATTTATGAATATCTGCCATAATTACAGTATTTACTTGCACAATTGACAAAGAAAATGATATATAATCTAATCAAAACAATTTAAATCAGAAAAACTTTAATGTTGATTTTCTCAAAACTCGATGTTTGGTCTTTGACACACCATTGAATAACAGGGTTCATATATGCCCCTGCTAAGAGGGCGGCCAAAATCTATGGGAACCTCGATGCCTTCCTGATAACTCAACCACTGTGTATCTTCCTGATATATTTCTTAAGATTTAATCATCTTCTGGTTGAATTTGCATATTTAGTTAAAACGTTAATTTCGAATTCTATTTATGAGTTTTATTTTTTAATATCTTTTGCTTGATAAGGACGGGTTAATAATGATAGGCGACCAAATATCTAATAAATAAAGTGCTATATAGTACATTTTGGCCGATTTTGGCTTATGTCTGATTAAAATTCAAAAATCAATTATTTTTTATATGCTCTTTAAAATGTATATTCTCATTTTGCCATTGAAATCTTCTGAAGACCACTTTACGCTTGTACTTCATAGGAAAGATAGGCTAAATATTGGTGGAAACTAAATATATGTCGACGCAAATAATCTGATGTGACAAGCACAGTACACAACTCTCTCTTGGCGAAGGGTAAGAGAAAGTTGTGTGCTGTGCGACCAGTCACACCAGATTTTTTTTTCTTCTTCAACAAGGTCATAAGATTCGGCACCCTCATATCTAGATATTAATAAATAGGAACTCCCCTTGAGAAATTCCCCCTCCCTCTCCTCAGTTGAGTGCTTTGCTTATTGAGAGGGACTTCTTGAACGGCAGGTGCATGGTGTGTGTGTGTGTGCCTCCTAAGATAGGCAACAAATTGCATGTGTGCGTGTATTCATGATATGCTTGGATGATTGCTGTGTGAACTAACGACCTTTCTTTCTCAAAAGGCCCAGACCGAGTTCTTTAACCGTTTTATATTAATTACCACTTACTTGCCTCTTCTGATTGTTCTATTCCACTTGTTTTCGTAGCTGTGCTCCGCAACGTCCCAGGCGGGGAGCCTCTCTTTATTTTTACATTTTAAATATGCAAGGTCATCGTGTAGGAAAACATTTTTTCACCTGCCACAATATGCAATTTAAACAAATTTTGAGATCATACTATTATTTAAATTAATTATTAACTAATATAATTTAAATAAATGGTATCGTTCAGACTAGAGAAGGTTATAAAAAGAATAGATAATTGACAAAACAACAATTAATTCCAAAGAGACTCCAACTAAATTGGCATAAGATTAAAGAGATGTAGAAGATATATAGCTATATATAAATCATGGTTAGTAGATTTTTATTTATTAAAATGTATTGAAATAGAATTTTGAATTTAAGGATGTTTTTTTTTTTAGATTTTTTTTTTTATTTGATTTGATATATGTATGTAAAAAGATACGGTAGAAATGTTAATTATTTATGTAAACAAATTAACCTCTCCATTCTAAATTTGATTTCACTTGAGTAGAATCTGTTTAAATAACAAACCAAAGGCGGTTGCTCTCTTTTTTTTCTTTTTTCCCCATCTCCAAACTTTTTTTTTTTTTTTTTATTTATCAAGAAAAAGGAAAATTCGCTTTCGAGATTTGTTTCCAGTTGTCAATCCGTTAGTTGACTATGACTCTATTAGCCTACGAATTATTATCATGTTGATAAATGTTCAGTTTTATAAATTCACATCGCCAAAGGCTAAAGCAAGTTTATTTTATGATGGATTGGATCCATCTAATTTGAATGGCCTATAATATTTGTGAAAGATCATTCATTCCTATCTCACTCTTTTTTTTTTCTATTTTTAGTTTCTTTATTATCATCGACATTTCCATCTCCATTTTGAATAATTCTTGTTTAATTTCTTAATTAAAAAAAAAAAAGATTTATTTTAGTTAACTTACCAAATTTTAATCAATTTATTTAAATACAACTGTCAGGTTATATTTTTGTTTTTGAATTATTTTCATTTGTTTTTTTTTTTATTTGTTTTAATGGGACGATTTTTTTGCCATTGCATTGTCTTGATGACAGCAAACCCTAGGAATGGTTAAGGAGGCCTTACACGGTCAATCATTTTGATCAAACGGTTCAGTCAATCGAACCTTCAATCTTTTGATCAAATCTCAGTCACAGTTGAGTTTTCGACTCGGAAGGACTCTTCGAACAATGAATGGTGTCCAACACCATTTTGGCCTTCCTTGCATTGACGTTGGTTGCCGTTAAAGGGAAAAACAAAAAGGAAAACGACGTTGGTCCAAGGAATGGTACAAATTAAGAAATCGCTTACCTCATGAGCATTTACTCAATTACTCTTATGAGGTTCACAAACTCATGTTCTGAACTTTGTGGATTTTTTCTCCAATTTCGTCTTCGCTTTGTATCTTATTTTGGGATAGCAGGGTAAACTCCAGGGTTGCCCGGAGTGTGACTGATGTAATGATTGATCAAACTGGGCCTAAACGATCAACGATTGAGTCATTCAAACTTTCTATCAATCACCTTCAATGGTTGGCTCAAGCGTCACACAGGTTTCCTAGACGGTCAATCTCGTTTGATCTGATCAAAATGAAATTTGATCAACAGGAAACATACCTGGGAGTTCGGAGATCATCCATTCACAAATTTTTTTTTTTTTACCTAAGCTTTTTGATAGATCTCTTCACGATTCAAAAAACATCAGTTTCTTTTTGAAGAAAATAAATAATCATTAATAATTAAATTCTTCGGACCTAAAAGAAATTAATAACAAACTACAATTAATTAATTAACAATTAAATCCAAAGAGATTTTTTTTTAATTTTTCCTCTCGGCCGCTGAGATCATTTAGGGGTTTGGGTTTATTGAATTTATTGGAATTATGTTGTATCGATGACAACCGGGGGACGTTCCACGCTCTGCTTTTTCGCTAAAGGGACTTAAAAACCAATTAGCAGAGAATTAAATTATTAAATCTAAACAAGTTATTCAATTAAAATTTTAATATTATTGAATGAAATAATTATTAGAATTTATTTTTATTTATAAATTAAATGTGGCCAACTTAAGATAAATAAAATCACTTTAAAGAAAAGTGCTCTCAATCGCAAACGAAATTATCAATCAAAATTCAAGGCAAATCAAATTCATTATTACAATACCGGACAGCCATTAAATCATTAAATAAATTTTTTATTGCCAAACCCCTAAGCATTATCTACGTCACTACTGGTAGATACTCCTACGTATAAATCAATGCAAATACAAAACATGCAATCTTTTTTTGATTAATGATTTTATTTTTATTAAATTTTTTTAGAAAGTTCCATTCTTCAATTGAAATACGATCTGTTTGATTATCATTAGATATTCATCTTCTTTTTTAGGATTATTATTTTTCGTCTATATTTTTATGTTTTTTGCATAAAATAAAATCTTTTAAGTACCCTATAAAAAAAATATCTTTTTTTTTATTACTTACGTTTGTTAATATTTAAAAATTTCTTTTTACTTTCTCGTATAAGAAGTAGAGAAAGACTCGATGTTTCAGGGCCGGTTGATGAAATTCTAGTTAACAAGCAAGCTTATCCGGCTGATAGCAAATCATCGATATAGTAAACAAGAACATGCTTAACCTTTTAGTTACAAAAAATTGAGTTTTTCACATATAATTATCCATATATATTTATTTATAAAAATTATTAAAAATTAAAATAATTAATTATTTTTTTAACAAAAATTTAAATAAACAAACAAGGATTGTGTTACTAATTTCACTCTGTTATTTTTCCATTTTTAACAATAAAATGATCGATCGATTGTTAGCTTGATACGTCATCTTTCTCATTCAATTCTAAATCTATTTTTATCTCAACTCCAAGTATTAATACCCACTCACTCTTTTGCCGATTTACAAACTCTTTTTGGCCTTGACCTACGCTCTCTGACATCTCCTTTTCGTGCTTTCTTTTCTTTACAAACGGATATTAACACGATTTAATAGAGACTACTAAACTTATCTTTTCCACCCAACCCAATAAGCAGGGTTATATTTAGCAAGTTTATTATTTAGTTTGACTTTTTATGGATTTTTTTTATGTAGAGGTACGTAAATTCCGTCAACTTTTGATTAGCTTTTAAATTATTACATGATAATGATGATATTCCTCGGAATAATGGATTTTTCATCAACACTCGAGTGCTTTTGAATTTCTTATAATTTAATTAAACCATCAATCGCTCAGGAGTAGGAGGAAATGACTGACTGGATTTTGGACTATTTCTCTCATTGCCTATTGATGGATCAGAATGTTAGAATTTTGATAATGAGAAGCGGGATAGATAAATAGAGTTTATATAATTCCAATATTTATTAATTCATATACCCGAAAGAGGTAAGGGGTGTGTCGCCGGGAGTCGAACCACGGATCCTCCAAGTACTCGGAGTGCCCTTACCACTAGACCACAGCAGGGCATTCGGAATATGGACCCAAATTCGGCGCCACAAAAACTGCCTAAAATTGCTTTAAGATACCAGGGTAGTATAACTAACGAAACAGGCCAAGAATTATCAATATTAGTTGCAAGAGGTTTACTTGGCATGGAGTTAGTTGCAGGTGGAAATGCAATTTAGGAATAAATAAATAAAATTTATAATCAGGATTTTTTATTGACAACCAACCGCGGAAAATTCATCAGGTCTGAAATTTACAAAATTAATTGATAAAATAAGGTAAGACATCCAAAACATCAGTCAATTAAAGATATTCAAGTATAATAGCACAAACTCACCAAAATCCTATGTTTAGACCTGATGATGGTTATTATTAACCGAAACCAATTTGCCGCGGTTGGTTGTCAATAAAAAATCCTGATAATAAATTTTATTTATTTATTTCTAAATTGCATTTCCACCTGCATGGTGCCGGGGAGGGGGGCAATGTACCCTCCCCCCCCAGTTGCGGCACCTATGGTAGGCGAAAAATAAAAAGTTTGAGAATCTATTAATATGTTCTAAAGGAATTTAGATTCAGAAAATTTTGAATTGAATGTTTTGCAGGGCTTCGAACTCAATTTAGCCAAAAATGTCCTGTTAAGGACGATATATTTCTTTTTGGACAAGAAAGTTTGTTTTTGTTATAAATCCCTCAAATTCCCTAGAATAGACATGCTCAATTCTCATATCTAAAAAGATCTCAGCTAATTGAAAAAGTCAAAAAATCTATTAGAAAGTTTTGTTGCCTATCTTGCAGGAACTGCTAGCGTTGTATTTTATAGTTTACCTTTCATAGTGCCTAATGGGTTTTCGTTGTTATTATTATTCTTCACCACGGTTTGTTGCTGTGCTGAATTCACACCATATTTTGTCTTTCACTAATCCCGTGACAGAGTGAATCGATTTGTAAGTTTCATAGCAGAGAGGCAAGAAGATTCAACGCTAAAAAAATGATAAAGAATGACGAGGATTATTTTTGTGTTAGCAACCATTCAATGTCATTTCACGTGGCTAGTGTATTTTGAAAACAAAAAGGAAATATTTCTCACCATATTTTAATTCCCTCTGAGAACATGAAATTAATATTTTTCTTATTAATTCCTTTCCAAGCATTTTTCCAAGTTTTTTTTTTTTTTTGTTAAATTTCAAAAGAAATTTGATATGTCTCATTTCATGAATTCTTTTCTATTAATATAAGAGCGTCTAATATTTCTCTAAGATGAAATTACCAGCGACCTTGACACAATTGTTCCCGATGATCACCCATCCATGGATGTTTTTATATTGTACGTGTTTCATTAGCATCTCGGTAGCAACATTTTAGCAAAATCAAATTTAATTTTGAGAAGTTTAGACCTTTGTAACAGTACAAAAAAAAAAAGAATATAATCCTTTTAAAAATTATATTTATAGCTTGCTGCCTCAACCAAGAACAAATTTGATTTGTTAATTGAACTTTTGAAAGAATAAATATAATTATTTAAAGAATTATATTTTTTTTTTGTACTAGTACAAAGGTCTAAACATCTCAAAATTAAACATTTGTTTAAATCAAGTTTATTTAGGCCTACATATAAAAATACATAAAAACCCCCGGGTCGTTGACAAATGTCAATAGCGATAACCTAAAAGTCAAGGGGAGTGGGTTCGGACCCCAGCCAGTCAGAAGAATATTTATTTAAATCAATTGGATACCCACCCAAATGATGTAAATAAATGAACTTATATCGTAATATTTGTATTTGTTTATCGTTTAAAGCCTATGTGGCCTATATGACTTTAACAATAATAATCAAGAAGATAGAAATGAAATGTTATGAAGATACGAACATAGCTACAATTAGACATAGATATTAATAATCAAATTAGATTAATTTGTCAGAGAGAGAAGAGGGTGTCCCCTTTCCTTCGTTGCCTCGAGTTTAATATCTTATTAGTTAGGCTACTTACTTGTTAGTTCGTATTTAATACATTAATAATATTCCATTAATAATTCCACTAATAATAATTACTTACTTACTTGTTAGTATAAATTAAGATTTTTTGTCGTACTAGCACTATGGTTTTGTCGCAGCCTTTTTTCCAAAATATTAATTTTAAAAATGATTAATGTGATATATGATTTTATATTATTTTTAATTTACTTATATTTTAAAACAATTCTTAGATTCCAGTGGCGCAACCAGGATTTGCTCCTGGGGGGGGGGGGGGGGGGGGGGTTCCGAGGGGGGGGCTGAGGAGGGAATTTACAATAAGTTATTGGCGAGTTTAGTACTTTTTACAACTTTTTCAGGGAAAATACTCCCTCATTTCCCTTTATTAGCCTAAAAGAGGTGGCGGTAAGCCAATTTGATTGAGATATATGCCAAAATAACGAAAATTTTGAAGAAATACGAAAGCCACACTAAGCATTAAAAAATGTATTATTACTTACTTTTTTGGGTTTTTTCTTTCTCCATTGTAATTTAGATGACAAAAATCTTGCGCCTGACCTATTCTGATTGAGATAACTAGATAAATTAATTAAATAGAGTAAAAAAAAAAAGATTAATAATTTTAATGATAATTGTTTATTATTATTATTTTTTTTTTAATAATGAAAGATAAAGGAGCTAACTTCATGATCATTAAAAAAAAACAAAGAATATTTTTTTTTTTTACATTAGCGCAACATTCATGATTCTTTCGTTCTTTTCATTTACGCGCGCTATTTGTTTTGTCACTAAGGCTGAGAATTCCCTAGTTGTTTTAATTTTTTTTAATCGAAGGAAACCGAACTTCAACCGAAGGACCGAAACAATTAGGTCGGGACCCCTGAAGTTGTTTTGTCACTAGTGTCGACTTCGGTTCGGTTCGGCTCGGTTTCGAAACCGAGCCGAACCGACCCAAAGCCGAGAATTCCCTAGTCGTTTTGAATTTTTTTCTAAAAATAAAAGAACCGAACTTAAAACCGAAGGTCTCGAGCCGCCTCCGGCGGCTCTCGGACAAGGGATCCCTGCAAGTTCTTTAAAATATTCTTGATGAATATTTTTTAATCTAAAACAGAACCGACCTTAATTAACCGAAGGTCTCGAGCCGCCTCCGGCGGCTCTCGGACAAGGGATCCCTGCAACTTCTTTAAAATATTCTTGACAGTGACGGATCATAAGCAAGGCGCGTGTCTAGGGCCCCGTAGAATACGGGGGCCCCCAAAATTGATTAACACATTAATTTTGATCGTGATATAAAATTTCATTTCATTTTTATAAAAAATTTATCAATTGACTTATGAAAAGAGCATCGGTCCTCCAAAGAATTTGGAAACTTCCGATAAAGACGATAAATCCCTAAATGGACTCAGTAGCCAAGAGTGAAAATGAAAGAAAAAAATATTAATTTTTATAATAATATTAATAGTAGCCTATATAGAGAGTTCAAATAATAATTGTGGCTAAAAAAGTTGATATTCTTATGTATAGCAAACTCAAGGTTTTTTTTTTTAAATAGTCAGTGAATAGTCTTAATTCAATATGAAGTTAGCTCCTTTATCGTTCAATATTTATAAAAATAAACAATTATCATTAAAATTATTAATCTTTTTTCAACTCTATTTAATTAATTTATCTAGTTATCTCAATCAGAATAGGTCAGGCGCAAGATTTTTGTCATCTAAATTACAATGGAGAAAGAAAAAACCCAAAAAGTAAGTAATAATACATTTTTTAATGCTTAGTGTGGCTTTCGTATTTCTTCAAAATTTTCGTTATTTTGGCATATATCTCAATCAAATTGGCTTACCGCCACCTCTTTTAGGCTAATAAAGGGAAATGAGGGAGTATTTTCCCTGAAAAAGTTGTAAAAAGTACTAAACTCGCCAATAACTTATTGTAAATATTATCCGGGGCTGATCTCAAAAATTTTTCTGTGAAAATTTTTTTTTTTCGCGGAACCAAAGTTTTTTTTGCCTTGCAGAAAATTTTGATTTCGCGGAACCAAATTTTTCCGCCTGCGGGGGAAATTTTTCCAGTCCGTAAAAATATTTTACCTTTTTTTTAGAGACGCTAAATTTTTGCCGCTCCGTGGAACCAAATTTTTACCCATGTGCCGCCCGAGGAACATTTCCTCTCTTCGCGAAACCGAAATGATTATATTTTTTCTTTTCTATAGATACAAATATATTTGTAATATATATATTTTGATTTTTTTTATCTTCTGGGGGGGGGGGGGGGGGTTAAAACCCTAACCCCCCCCTGGGTTTGCGCCTATGTAGATTCTGAGATATAAAGAGAAGAATTTAGTTTTATCGCACACTGTAGCTCTTATCATAAAATAATGTTACCTTTAGGCCTTCATATGTCGGTTTTTCTTCTTTTCATTGCAGAGAGAATTTTATATTTATGATTAAATTAAACTTTCTGAATATTTAATTCAGAATAGACATTTTTCTCAAAAAAGATTATATATCTATATTTATATACAATCTACATCTTCTATTTTTTTTTCTCCGATAATCATTAAAAAAAATTTTAATTAATAAAAAATTAAAAGAAGTAACGGCGGGCTTCGTTTCAATATTTTCTTCTCTTTCTCTCGGAAGCAAAATTAATGACAATTTTTGTTTCGTCGACATTCGTGTACACAGGTTATTTTTTTGTTATTGTTTGTTTCTTCCTCTTCTTGCGTGGGAGTCATTTGTTCGAATTGACGAAAATGATGGAATTTTATTCATTCCCTCTCCCACTTCCTTCACCTTTTTTTTTCTTTTTCATACATAGCTATTACTATTATCCTATTTTAATAAGACAATCTTAACAATAAATACCAAAACAGAGATTCTTTTGTTTCTTTTAATTAGTAAGAACAAAAAAAAAAATAATAATAATAATAAAACAAGATTCTTTTATAATTATTCCATGAACCCCGTTCAGGGAGGCACCTAAGGGGAGAAAGTGATTTGAAAACTTCAATCATTTGGATCAAGTGGTACATTCATTAATTGACCGAATTTAATAATATAAATAAAGTCTCCATCTGTTGAGTTTTTTTTTAAATTGATTCTAAAGTAAACAAGAATACAGGGGATGCCTTTAATATTTTAACGCCGTGTTTAATGCATCAAAATGGCGTCTTTAACCTAAAAAGTAAGGTTTTGATTTTGACAGCTTTCAGATAAAAGCAACATGTCGCTGTTAAAACTTGGTTTAGAGAATAGCATTTTTTAACGCTGGTGTTATTACTTTACTTTTAAACACCCAATTTATAATGTTAAATTTTAACGTCGGTTTTTAAAGAATAGACCCGATAATTACCTATTGAAGTAGAAGAAAAGTTTTGAGAAGTTAGCCACATAATCCAGGCATCATTTATAAAAATTTATTAAAAATAAAAATTCATTAAAATAAATATTAAAAATTAAAATAATTAAAGCTAATTAATTTTTTAACAATAATAAATAAACAAGGCTTGTGTTTCTAATTTCACCCTTTATACCGAACTTAAGGTCTTAGCTACGATCTGAGCTCTTAATTAATCAACTCATTAGCTTATCCGAGGGATAGCATTTATATTATTAACATACAAAAATAAATTTGTCTCAAAATAAATTTTTCATACAAAACTTTTGAGATTAAAGGGCTTGGTTAAACGTTCCGGATTAAAGTGCTAAAAAAAAATAGATGCTTTTTACTTTTTATTTTTGGCTGCATTCTCTTTTTTTTAAATCCAATTTTATAACAGCCACAACTTGTTTTTTTTTTTCTCTCATACAAAAAAAAATTTTATTAATTAATTTGACTTCATTAATTTTTATATTCTAATAATTGTGAGATTTAATTATTAAATCACATTTTTGTTATCCTTGTATTTTCAATAATAATTTCAACAATACCTCTAATTATTTATATTTACTTAATTATTGATATTTATAGTCAATGTTTTGAAAAGAGAAATTTGAAATGAACTCTCCAATAAAAAAAAAAAAAAAAACTAAATGTTTGTGACATGGACTAACCAAAGGTGGGCAATGTGTGTTGACAGAGGAGGAGGACTCTCCACCGGAAGAGGGCGCCGCGGCGCGTGACCGACCGGAAACGCCTCCCCGGCGCAGCCGCCGCCGCCGCAGCGTGCTTCCCACGCCAGACACCGGCGGTGGTGCTAGCAGCGGCGGCGGCGGCGGCGGCAGCGGCGACGACGACGATGAAGGTGGCGGTGTCAGTCTGGCATCGAACCCCGATTCGTGCAATAACAATAACAACGATAACTCTTCTGACCAACAAGAGTCATCAAGTGATTCGTTCCGGTTGAATCCCGTTGGCGAGGTTGTCCGTCGTGTCCATCACCGATTGAATGTCAACCTAGAGCCGGATGGGAGTGTAGAGATACGAGAACGAGTACGGATCCGCGAGAATGATGAAGAGGAGGTGACATTAGGTGAGACGGTGCACGTTGATGCCAATCCGCGTACGGGATCGCCACCACCGCCGTTAGACTACAATCAACGATTCACCTACGGCAGCTGTCAAATCCACGACACAGTCTCGTTAAATGACGTCAATCTGACAGCAAACGACGCGTGTGCCGAATACCAGGAGTCGTTGCACGGGTCGGATTTTAATGAAAATGTTCGTGTAGTTGAATATCAGAATGCCGATGACCCGGTGAGAAATGCGAGCGACGAAACAAAGCCATGTTCCCAGGCCGTGTTGCGCGTCGACTCTCGCGAACAATTCCCGGATTGGAATGTCCATGAACGAGTGTTAGTTTACGCGTGCCCGAAGACTTCACTTGTACTCCGCGTTTCGCGCTGGACGGAGTCGTGTTCCTCAGTGATTGTGCCCCCCCCATGATCCGACGACGACAACGACGACGTCATCATCGTCCACCGACACGGAGCCCAACACCGTCCTTTCGAACGAGGAAACGATCCAGCAATCGTTACAAGTGATCGACAAATGCCTCGACGTTCTCGACACCTTTTCAAGTGAAGACGGCGGTGTCCAAGAAGATGTCAATTATATGACAAATTTTTTAACAAAAATCAATCAAGCAACGATCGCTTTGGAACGTTTCGCCGAGGGTTGGGGTCAACTCGAAGAGAGCATCACACACAACAACAACGGTACCGGAAAAACAATACGCCCAACCAATAGAACTTAACGATTCAACCAAATCAATTTCGCCTCCTCCCGAAGACTCGATCGAATGTGAAATCACGTCAACAGGCGTGCGAGTGACGTCTCATTTCGCCGACAACACCAGCAACGCCATCAGTCAAGATTTCCTTGACGAGATCTTTCTCTATAGATTTATTGTTCCCGATGAGACGCCCCCAATAGCGAATAATGGAGTGCAAATTATGGAAATATTCGACTCGCCAGAGGCGTCATCGTCAACGTTAACCGAGGAGAGTGCATCTTATTTGGACATTGCTCGATTGGGTTATATCGACGAAGATCCAGAGGATAAAAAAAAACACCGTTCCCGTAACAGCGGACACAGCCGTGCAGACAAGCTTCGAGGACATCCTGAACGAGGACGATCTCTCCCCGGAATTGAGTCACGTGGTGGTGCACTCGGCGGAATGTCGCATGTATAGTCTCACCATGTTGGATTCCACCCTTGAACAACTCTGCGCCCTTTTACGGACATCCCATGAGAGTTTAACTACGTCTTCGTCGCCGACGACACCCACCAGTCAAGTGTCCCGGTGCACACAAACAATGTCAATAGTGGAGCCGGCGTTAAATCCGGTGGATGCGAAATGTCTGGACCCACCTGATGATGACATCGAGGATAGTCACACACGACCGGAGAATCCTCTATGTGCGATCCTTGAAGCGGAGCCAGCTAATTATCCGGATTTGATAATGCCATCGCCGCCCCCGCCCCCGCCGCCGCCGCCACCAACCCCGTCGTCGACAACGAGTGCCAATTCACCCTCGGCGCCTGCGAGTCCTCTCAAGGTGAGCATTTGCATTTTATTGACCAGCGCTCTCTCCGCCAGGTTGAATTCTAATTGAAAACTAATTGTGAACGTTTTTATCGGTCTATGTAAATATCTGAAAAAGAATCAAGGGGGCGAGTTAAATATATATATTCTCTGATGAAAATAAAAATTCCAAAGAGTAAAATAATTATTTGATTCATTTTCTCTAATTGGCATCTATATAAGGAAGGCGAAATCAAATAATGAATGCGAGATTTAATTTATTAATTTATCAATAATTATTTTTAATCTAATTAAAAAAATAAGAAAATTTTATGATAAAGGTGCACACTGGCAAGCAGTTTCGGTGGGAATCAGACACCATCTTCAGCCCTTGAAAATAAGTTTATTTTTAATTTACTTGGCAAGTTACATTTATTGTTACTATTATATCAATAATTTCTCTATTTTTTAATAAACATCTTTACAAATTTTATTAGTATAAGGGTATTTTATGGCTGGTGGAATTTGTATCAGGAATGAAAGTTGGAAGAAAAATGCAGCCAGAATTTTTCTTTAAAAATATATTTCAACAGCTGACGTTTCGGCTTTGGTCAAAGCCATCCTCGGAGCTATAAACAATAAAACGAAAACTGATTGTTAGGCAATATTTGTAAAAAGAAATGTTTCGTTTCATTGTTTATAGCTCCGAGGATGGCTTTGACCAAAGCCGAAACGTCAGCTGTTGAAATATATTTTTAAAGAAAAAATTCTGGCTGCATTTTTCTTTCAACTTTCATTCCTGATACAATTTTTATTTTTACATTTTTTAATTTATCTGAATAAAAAATTGTAAAAATATTTATTAAAAAAAGAGACAATAATGATACATTTTAGATTAATTAAGTAAATTAAAAATAAACATACTTTTCAGGCCTGACGATGGTGGACGATTCGCACCGAAACTGCTTGCTGGCGCATTTGCTAGTCAGCAAATAAAGCGAAAAATAATAAAAATTCTGTTTTTCTTTATTATAAACTTACCTATAATACTTTGGTACACTTGTACGGTACAAAAAATTGCAATAAAATCATTCAGTTCACCGAATTAATTATCAATTGCACCAATCCACTGAAAAATAAATATGTTTTTGCTTTGAGGGATGGTAAAAATCCTAAGGGGTGTCCAAAGTTGAAAATAAAGTGAAAAAAATTCGATTTTTCTAAACTAAAAGCATTATGTATTGTATTTCAACTAATAGTATATTTCACTTTTTCTTACCTCCATATATGTTAATATACGTATAGAGAGAGAAAGTACGTATTGGATTCATGTCAAAAATTCGATGTCGAGATTTTGATGGATATACACGTTTTGAGGTCCCCTGAAACCAAAAAAGTTGTTTTCAAGACATGGTCTGTCTGTCTGTCTGCGAACAAAGTATCTCAAGAACGAAAAGAGATAGGAGTTTGAAATTTTATATTTAAGTTAGGCACCCACCTGGGACGTGAGACGGAGCTTTTAATCAAAATCGCCCAAAGAGTACTAGTACTTTACTGATGTAGTTTTTCAGTTTTTTTTTCAATTTTCTCAAAATTTGCTCCAACGATTTTGATTAAATGCTGATAAGAGAAGTGGCTGTTCAACCATTAGAATGATAGACAGGAAGAGAGGATGTTAGCCAAAAGGAGAGCATCTATCGAATAAAAATATAATAGAGGCTCTCCTTTTGGCTATCCTCTCTTCCTGTCTAAATATTCTGATTTTGATTAAAATTCATAAATCAATTAGTTTTTAGATGCTCTTTAAAATGTATATTCTCATTTTACCATTGAAATCTTCTGTGGACCACTTTACTCTTGTACTCCATAGAGAAGATAGGAGAAATGGTTGCCATAGTAACAAAGTATAAATATTTTCCCATACTTGTAAATTTTACATCATGAATTCTAATATATCGGCGGAAACTATAATATATGTCGACACAAAAATTCTGCACACAACTTTCTCTTACCTTTGGTATTCGAAAGTTGTGTTCCGTGCTTGTCACACTAGATTTTTTTAACGACTTAAAAAAAAAATTCAGAATATTCAAAAAATTATCTTCTTTTCTATTAAAATCTAATTTTCTCTAAATCTTGGCATCGCCATTTAGGCCTCGTCCTTATACTTTTTTAAATAAAAAATATATTAAATATTTACGTACTACTCTTCTGTTCTGTGGAACACCCTGTATATTCAATAAATAGGCTCTAAATAGTCTCGGTAGTAAAGAGGATAAAATACTTAACTGACATCATCTGATTAGTTCTGAAGAAAGGTTGATAAACATCCAAAACGTCGGCTAATCGCTTTATTTCACAGCTCAGAGAAAATATAGAATTAACAAGTTGAATATATAAATGATTTATTCTTCAATTTTTTTTTTTTTTAGAACTATTTTAGAATTTTATTTCTTCATTCTCTTGTTCTTCTTAAATTAAAAAAAAAAAAAAAATAAAATTAATTATTCCATTTATTTAAGTTGTTAACTTTATGCAGATTAGAGACGACGTAGACGAGAGAGAGACGCGCTTCCTTCTTTAAGAAAATCACTAAACTTAATTGGATTACAGATTAAAAGCGGTTTAGATTGAAAGAATTAATTATAAGACTACAACTATAAAATTTTACATTTCAATGAGGCCGAAAAAGAAAAAAAAATCTGACCTTTACTCGTATATAATAGCTGAATGTCCGTCTGTCACGCTTCCCGTTGGAATTTTGAAACCTTATAAATAACGTTTGGGGGAGTCCAGGAAAAATACTCAAAAGGGGAGGCGCAAAAAAATTCAGAAAATTAATTTGCCCATTGGAAAGCATTGAGTTTTTGTCATGCCTTATGAAAAATTAAAGCCAATTAATTAAAATAACTTTACTTTGATGGTTAATCATTAAAAAAAAAAAAAAAAATTCTTTAGTCTTCCTAAATCCCACAAAATCAAAGCAATTAATCTATTGTGCAATTAAAATTTAAAAATCTGGTGTGAAAAGTACAGATTACCGATGGTAAGAGAAAGTTGTGTGCTGTGCTTATCACTCCAGATTTTTATGTGTCGAGATATACTGTATTTAGTTTCGGCCGATATATTAGAATTCAAGATTTATTTATGGTTCAGGGAATCTCAAATGAGCAACGCAGCTAGTCGTTTTTTCAATTTTTATTTAAACATAAAGTGCCAGGGCCAACGTTTCGGTCACATATAGGACCATCTTCAGGGCCAAGCCATTGTCAATTTATTAATCCTCTTGGTCATATTGGCCAAAGAAATTATTAATAATACAACAAATTCAATGACCAAATTATTAGATTTAGTGTCATATTATGGACTGAGAGTGAGTGACCAAGAGGATTAATAAATTGACAATGGCAGACCATGAACAGACAAGCAGACCATGTCGGGAAAACCACTTTTTTGATTTCAGGGGACCTCAAAACGTGTATATCCATCAAAATCTCGACATCGAATTTTTGACATGAAACCAATACTTTCTCTCTCTATATATAGGCCTATATGTATATTTACATATACATAGGTATAGATAAGAGAAAGTAAAAATTTAAACAAATAATGTCTGTGAGATTTAAATAAATTAATTATATAATTAAATTAAATACTTAATTAGATCTCGTTATATTCTTTGAAATAACGAAGTTTGAAATCTTGAAACGCAATTTTCTTTTCTTTTTATTTTTTCATTTTTTACGAATAATTCCTCAACTATCGAACGGATTGTCATGGAATTTGCTCCAGGTCTAGAGGCTATCGTCCTAATTATTATGGCTCAGTTTCAAAAGATTTATTTCCAAGGAACCTGAGAAAATCGTGGTTCACGATAATAATTTACCGCTCATTTTTACCGCCCCCTGCGGACCGATTCACTTCTAGTTTTAATAGCTTCATAGACCCACTTAGGAGTACAAATTCGCCCAATCTCATCCTAATCCGATGAATAGTTCCAGAGATAAAAGCTAAAAAAGCACCTCACACAGATGGGGTCGTTATGACCTGAAACGTAAATATATATAAAAACAAAAATTGCAGGGGTAAATTTTTTACGATCAAAAATATTTATTTTTTTAATTTCAGTTGAAATGCGCCTTTGAACCCTCATCGTCTGCTGGTTATGAGACAAGCACTGGACCAGAATTTGCAATTGATCATCTCCCTTGAAGACAAAAGCCCTTCAACAGGGTCCAATTGCAACCACCACCACCACCCCCCTCATCATCATCACGCAACTACTACCACCACCACCACCACCAGCGGTTTGCCCGAAACCCCCGCATGGATTTCGTGGGATGAAGAGATACAACGACGCCCACTAATAGCGGTCCATTAGTGACGATCGCCACAGCAGCCGGCAAGGTCATCATCTCGACAAGTTCCGGCAACAATGACTTCTGTGATGAGTGAGTTGTTCTTCAAATTCTATTTCCCTTTTCCTCGAATTTGTTTCGAATTAATTCAGTATTTTATAAAATAGAGGCTGTGGCCTTGTGAGAAAAATGCTGGCTAAATAGC
>JAKCPI010023378.1:0-23343 GCA_023213315.1 Euborellia annulipes | reverse complement strand
TTTGCAGTTGTAATTTGTAATTTATTTATGAATTATAGATGTATGGATTTTCTTCTTGAAAATGTATTTCAACGGCATTCATATACGTCTATAAATAATAAATATGACGGAATAAAATAAGGAGTTTGATTTTTGATAGATGTTGACAACGAATCCAAGTGTGAAGACTTTGATTCCTCAAGAAAAAAGAAAAAAAAAAGAAAATGTGAATTCTATTCCGATTTGCAGTTACAATACGTTATCATATGTATGATAGGATAAATAAAAATATCTTTTTATTCGGAATATTCTCTTTTTTTTTTGAGATGGGAGATTAGTAGCCTATAAATAAAATAGGATATTCCAGGAAATAAATTTCCAGGTAACATTAAAGATGAAGAAGAGATGATCCAACTTTTTGAAGTGTTAATGGACGGGGATAAGTTGGCACAATAGAATGACGGGCTTAAGAACACCATATAGATTGAAATTGGGCTACATTTGTGGTTGGGGATGGATTGAGTATCAAATGAATCCGCGCGCTGCCGATCATCTTCATCTTCGGAAACCTTTTCTTGACAGCTTACCGGCTTACTGGCTTACTGTCCCCTCCTCCCCATCCTTGAATTTCTTTTTTTCTCGGCCTTATGAGTTACACACCTCGCTTTTTGGGGACGTCATATGTCGAATAAGATGAAAAGAAGGCTGCTAGATAATTCCAGCCAATTGACCTCACAGGGACTTCGTTTAATTCTCAGCTTTTCCAATCAAAAAAAGAAAAGTCTTCTTTTTATTATATTATATGTAATCGATCGGTTCCTTTTCAAATTTTTAATCAAGATTTCATCTTCAAAAAAAGGAAATTGTATATATACGTATATATAAATGACTTTTAAAGATTAGATACTAAAAAAGCACCTGCTGACGGAATATGAGAATAATCTATTCCAAATTATTTAATAATATTAAATTTGCTTTTATTAAAAAAAAAAATTTTAATAAAAAAAAAAAAAAACATCACACTGAGAATTATCCCTGATATTTCCATTTAGATATTAAAATTAAATTGAATATACCGGATAAGCACCTCTCTGGATATAAATATTAATGAATATTAAATAATTGTCTGTTATTAAGTGAATATTTAGCCCTCAGGGCTTGGTGTGTGTGCGTGCTAACCTCGTATACCAAAAGTCGCGGGTTCGGACCCCAGGCAGTCAGATGATTTTATTTAAGCCATTTGGATACCAAATGACTTAAATAAGAATGCCTGGACCCCTAATATGTATATTAATCAATAACGGATATCGTAAAAGTCTTAAATGGCCTAAGTTGCCGAAAAGAATGTGTGAATGTGTGTGTGAGTGTTGAGTGTGAATGAGAAAAAAGTGTGAGTGTTAGAAAAAGTGAATATTTACTTAAAAATGGGGATGCATTTGATAAACAATACTAATTATTAGAAAAAGTTGAGTAAAAAATATAGTTAGCAAAAATGGGTTGCCTACCTTTTAGCTTCTGACTTGTCAATCGATTATGTGCTGGACACATTAGCTTATATATTTTGTCTACTATTTTTTAAAAATAATTTATTTTATGTTGATAAGAAAAGTGGCTGTTCAATGATTAGAATGATAGACAGGAAGAGAGGATGTCAGCCAAAAGGAGAGCCTCTATCGAATAAAAATCTCCACTCAGAAGACGTTTCGGGTTTAATTATATAAATCCATCATCAGTTCTTAAGAGCTGAAATGAGCATAGATAATAAGTGTAATACAATAACATAAAATATTTCTTAAATTATATAAAAAACATCAGATCTTACATTATTGGCAACTCAAGGTGTACACCATTGAGATGCAGATAGAGTTGTTATATATAAACATATACAAAATTATATAAAAAAAAAATACAAAATTTTGCATATCAGATGTCAGATGCTCTTCAGTCAACTCGGCCAAGTCTCAAATGTATATAAAATTTTTCAGATCTTAAGAACTGATTATGGATTTATTTAATTAAACCCGAAACGTCTTCTGAGTGGAGATTTTTATTCGATAGAGGCTCTCCTTTTGGCTGACATCTCTCTCTTCCTCTCATCTCTCTCTTCCTGTCTATCATTATAATTTATTTTATTTTATTTATTTTTTTAATTTGTCCATCCACTCAACAGAGAATAACTCCAATTACAGACTCTGTTTTTGAAAATGTTCATGGCAAATAGGATTTGAACTCTGTTGTTTAGCAACTCTAGATTCGTAATCCGTATCTTATCCGATTACCCATGAGCCTCTTCATTTAGTTTAATAATTTTTGAGATTTATTCAATTGAAATAAGATATTAATTATTATTATTTGAAATTCCTATGGGGACCTCCGTTTATTTACCCGAGATGCTTCCGTGCACGAAGACACACACCTCAAACCCAACCGGCCTCTGGCCGTAGCCATCTACCGGCGCCCCGTGAAGTTACATCATTTCCTATCACTACCTCCTTATCCTATGTTCGTTTCTAGCTAGTGAACTAATCCTTATTTCTTATTTATTCCCTAGTTTGAGGAGGGACTCGTTCAGCACCTACTCCTTTTGAAGAATGCATCACTGAGAGAAAGGCCTCCTCTTTACGTCCCTTCCACAGGACGGTCACAACAACTCCCTCTTCTCGATATTGTGGGGATATCCAATATACCAATCCAGTGCCTGCTTGAGAATTTTTTTTTATAAAAAGCCGACTAGAAATTACTTTGGGATCACCCAGAGTATACATCTCTGGAACCTCATTGGGTTTCAAGGAGGCAGGCCCAATAGGAAAATCCCTTCCTTTAAGGGCCCAATTAGAACCCATTCGTAAAATTATCAGGAAAAATAAAATAACTTATAGTCAGTTTCTTCCAATTGGGTTATGTGTGGGATCTAAATGGGAAATAATTGCCCAGACAGGAGTTTGCGTGACATCCCTATAAGGCAGCCCAATGAGGACCCAATATGTCTTACATTAAAATTTCTAGTCGGGAACACTCACACTTTTTTCCCATTCACACTCACACTCACACACATTCTTTTCGGCTACTTAGGCCTATAAGACTTTATACGATAATCGTTATTATGAATAATAAATATATATATTGGGGTCCAGGCATTCTTATTTAAGCCATTTGGTATCCAAATGACTACTCGCATAAAATTCAATAAAACACCTCGTTAGTTATTTGAGATTCAAATTTAAAAGCCACTATTATTTTTTCTGTCTTTTTTTTATAATTTTAATAAAAATTAATCAGGAATTTTAATTTTTATTTAACTACTATCTTAACAAGTTTATCGCTGTTGGTAGAGATGTTAAAAACTTAAAATTTCCCCATGAATATCTCCTAGCTTTTAGAGCATAGAATAGAGAGAGAGAGAGAAAGAGATGGATGAAATGGACCGTCGGTTTAATACATTCACAAGATTATCTTCGTGAAACAATTTATTTTTAAACGAATAATATAACAATTTTTATGGAGATTATGGCCGAGCTGGAAATGTTGTGCGGGTTCGAATCCCTTGAGGCTCATGACTTTTTCTCATTTAAAAATGAATTGAAAATTCATGACACTTTATCGGATGTCCTAGGATCTTCTCGCATCCATCATCATAACAGATGCTCTACTTTCTTTTGAAGAGACCCTCTATAAAATTATTTCATTTTAATATACGCAATATGATAGTAGATTTTGACGGAATTCTTTAAAGTATGAGTGACAAAAATTGTTGATTTAATTTTTTTGGAAGATAGACAACCCAAAAGTCAACAAATTTTTCCACTCCATTGTGCAGCATTTCATAATAATTAAATGAAAATTTATTAAAATACAAAATTGTTCAAAATTATTGAGAATTTTATTATAAAGTAAGACATTTGGGTTATCTATCAATTCTAACCTCCTTCCAAAAAGGAGCCACTTTAGATCATTTTAGCCAATAGAGTAAGAAAGGAAGCCACACAAAGATTTCAGTATTATTGAAAATTATATTTTTTTATTTTTAAGAAAAAAAAAAATGCGTGCATTCTTTTGGCATTTTCCTCCTGAAGAGGACCGAATTAGATAACTACTTTGAGATCTGCTTTTTTGTGCTTGTTTTTACAATTTTCTCCAGCTAAAAGATTTCGAAATTAAGACAAGAATTCATATTTTTAGTGGAGTAGCTAGAGATTACTTGTCGAATATCGCTGTTCGAGGTGCTAGAAGAAATTTACGCGTATTAAAAATAATAAATTTTTTGTTGGAAACATTATTTTGGCCGACCACTTTGTACAATTAAATGGTTTCGGTCTATCAAGAACTCAGTTCTTTTTGATTTCATATTTATTAGTCTATTTATATTTCACTCAAGTTTTCTATAGATAGACCAAATAATAAATAAAATTTGATATACAAATTTTATAAAAATGAAAATAATGGAGTTTATAAGGTAACTTGTGAATGTAATAAAGTACCGTATATATTGGTGAAACAAGTAGAAAGATCTCAAGAAGAGAGTCATCAGATTGAAACATCCAAATCAGTCTGCAATTGCAACCCGATATTTTTAATATCCCCGAAGAGCCCGGGCCTTCCCCAAAAAGACAAATTTTCGTTAAATCCTCTAATAATAATAATAATTCAAATCACAAAAGCTTTAATAAAGAGTGTCAAATGATTTTTTTTTCTACAATCCAATCTTTTTCAAAAGAAATTACCATTTCTTTACGATGAGAATAAGAGTGAAAGAGAAGAGCGAAAATTTGAGCCCTTCCGTGGATGGAAGGGTTGGATAAAAAAAAGGCCAATTATGATTAGCCTTAATTGTCCTTATATGGGGTCGTTATAGCAAGGCAAAGCCCTCGGAATGGCCCCAGGCACAGGAATTCCCAAATGGATTGAGATATAGGCTACTCTTATTTTTCTTGTTTTAGCAATACAGTAGATGTAATCTCATTAAATTTTCGAAAGGATCTCTCATTCCCTTTTAATAAACTCAAATGGACATTAGGGCAAAAAGTATAGAGAAGAAATTAAACCTTTGTTTACCTTTATTAATAACAAGTTTATAAAAATGGAAATAATAACATAATTTGCTTGTTGACACTTCGCGTCAAAAATAGTGCAACACTTTGTTTCTTCTTAAGAAGATCTATCTTAATGAATCTTAATGATACTGTTTATGAAACAAATATGAAATACAGTAACTAATACATTTCTAAGTAAATTTAACAATAATCCATATCTTTTTAATAAATAATTACAATTTAAATAAAACAAATACAAAAATGTCGATTTTCAATTTGTGGGATAAATCAACATAATTTCGCTATGTTTAGTTTTTTTTTTTTTTTTTTTTTTTTTTTTTTTTTTTTAACACTCACACTTTTTTCTCATTCACACTCACACTCACACACAACATTCACACAGTCTTTTCGGCAACTCAGGCCATATAAGACTTTGGCGATATCCGTTATTGATTAATATACATATATTGGGGGTCCAGGCATTCTTATTTAAGCCATTTGGTATCCAAATGGCTTAAATAAAATCATCGGACTTCCTGGGGTCCAAACCCGCGACTTTTGGTATACGAGGTTAGCACTCTAACCCCTACACCTTATGTTGGGCTTATGTTTAGTTGTAAACTTTTAGAAATTTTGCGAAAATATAAATTGACCTCGAAATAAATTTTATTTTAGTTCTTAAGTTATCTAGTAAATTACGCCAAGACTCATTCAACTAGAAGATTTTAAGTTTGTATATACGACCCAAACCTCTTTTTAATCGATATATATGATCCTAAAAATTACGAGTAAATATAATTCATATGAAAATGGAATATTGGTTTTAAATAAAAAATTTCTTCAATTCTTTTCAATTACGAATTTTTATCTTAAATCACACTTTAGTTTTTATGTCAACTTTAATTCTAGACTATTTATATTTACCTTATTTGAAGTTGCAGTTAGAAAAATGAAGTAACTTACCTGTAACAAAAAGAAAAACAAATTAATAAATTATTTTTTAAAGAAATTTTATTATAGGGCTAATAACACTAGTCGACAAGGTTTTTTTCACAAGAAATCTGATTAGTGACCCTAGTGCATTTTTTCATTCTGAATTCAGATATGTAGTTAGAATTTTTCCATCAGGCACAGTTTTAGAGATATAGAGCAAAATAGATTTTAGTCGAAAATGAGCTCTAAAACGGCTTTTATTTAAAATGTTCAAATTATTTTTAACGCCGCACCCCGTCAAATTATGCAGATAGTTAGAATACATATAAATTTTAAGTTTCATTCCAATCGGAGGTCATTTAGACGTGCCTCAAACGGCTTAACGTTTAGAAAAATCGAAATTTTCAAGATTTTTTTGCTTTGGTCACCCCTAATAAAATTTTAGAGATCCCTGAATGAAAAAAACATATATGTACGATATTCTATAGTTCTTTGGCTTTCTAAAAAGCATTTATTTGTAAAAATCTGTTAATTATTAACGAAATTATGAACAAAAACGCCAGCAAAGAAAAAACCTAAGTACATTCACTGGACAAAAAAAATGGACCTCTTGTTCTTTTAGAAGTATAAAGAAAGATATGAGATTCAAAAAATATTTTTTTTTAATAATATATAAAAAAGTTAGGGCCCGTGACCCGATGCTCAGAGAGGATACATTAGCTTCTCGTGGATAGGGTTCGCTTTTTAATTCAATTGAAGTCCATTTTTTTCGACCAGTGAGTATACTTGTGTTTTTTCTTTGCTCACGTTTTTATTAATAATTTCGTTAATAATTAACAGATTTTTACAAATGAATGCTTTTTAGAAAGCCAAAGAACTATAGAATATCGTACATATATGTTTTTTTCATTCAGGGATATATAAAATTGTATTTGGGGTGACCAAAGCAAAAAAAATCTTGAAAATTTCGATTTTTCTAAACTTTAAGCCGTTTGCGGCACGTCTAAATGACCTCCGATTGGGATGAAACTTAAAATTTATATGTATTCTCACTATCTGCATAATTTGACGGGGTGCGGCGTTAAAAATAATTTGAACATTTTAAATAAAAGCTGTTTTAGAGCCCATTTTCGACTAAAATCTATTTTGCTCTATATCTCTAAAACTGTGCCTGATGGGGAAAAACTGAATTGATATTTGAATTCAGCATGAAAAATACTTCTAGAATTTCATATCTTCATTCTTGTGAAAGAAAAAAAGTTCATTTTTGTCGACTAGTGTAATTTGAGGTCTAAAAAGCCCATACATTTTTATACAGTCTCTATCTAAGGGCGGATTCAAGAGGGTAATTACCCCCTCCCCAAAATTAAAAAAAAAAATTTATTTTTAATGTAAAATTTTAAAAATTAATACTTAAAAATTTTATTTGTATTTGTATTCTGGCAAACAAGTACAGAATGCGCCTTTAAATTACCGAAATTAAGAAACAATAGTGTGCTGCACTGAGGATTCTTGCCGCGAAGACATTTAGAAAATAGTTTTTCTCGACATCCTGTGATATCCTTTGGGAAAAAACTATTTTCTCAATAGTGTGCTGTGCGACCAGTCACTCCAGATTACCCCCCCCTCCCCCCGAGAAACACCTCTGGATCCGCCACTGTCTCTATCTATTTCTACAGAAACATTTTCTAATACCAACTTTCCACTTGCAAAAATGAAATGAAAAAACTAAAAGACAAAAAAGAAAAAGTCTCCAGGCTATGCCCTAAGGGCTTTCATTTATTAAAAAAAAAAAAAAAATCATGATTATTAAATTTTTTCCATTCGGTTGTTATTTCATAATAAAATTGGATAAGATATTTCATCATACAAGTAATTTCGGAGATTCACCAACTCACGGAATTCTTGATAATTAGAATGATCTCTCTTTATAAAGATAATATTTTCATTTGGTTTGAAAAAGCGGAGTGGCCCCGAGGCGAGGATGACTTTGATAGACTCCCTCAATAAGGTGAATTTGGCAAGCGAGAGGATGCAGGAGCATTTATTTTAAAACAAAGGCTGACATAAGTGACACAAGTTTAAATAAAATATTTCATCTCGTTGGAAAAATAATCAATTCAGTAATTGCATTTTATTTTTCACTTGGAAATTAATAAAACATCGATTTATATTTATAAAGAGAAAAGAAAAGTAGACTATTGCCCGTATTCATAAACAAGCCTTCTCTTAAGGAAAAAGGAAGCCTTCACGAAGGAAGCCTTGAAAACTCAAGGCCTCCTTATTTCATAGAGGGATCTCAGGTCTTCCTTCGCGAAGGAGGCAATTGGAAATTTTGTTGTTCCACACGAAAGAGCTCAAATAAAAAACTGTACTGACCAGAAGTCCTAAGGACCAAAAATTTTAGTCTAAATATTACTTATTTATTAATGTATAAAGCCAAAAGCCATTACATGAGTGAGTTGTATGATGTTCAAAATTCAAACGTGCATACACTATTATTTTCTAACTTACAATGTTTTACAATTGTTTATTTACAATTTATTTATATAATTGAATAGTTTAAATGTAAAGACCTCCCCTTCTTCATCCATTATTCATTCAATACGAATGTTCTCAATTGCAGAGCATGCTCCAGGAATTTCACCATCAGAAGTACCTCCTCTTTCTTCATTGGGTTCAGCATCTCATGGAGATATTTTTTCCCAATCCAAATGTCAAAAAATCTTGATCTGAGAATGTCTTCTATTTTCGCTGCCATCTGTTATATCAGACACCCCCTAGACATGACATTAATTTTTAACACTATTTACTAAATAAGATTTAAACTTTCGACCGTTGGTTCTCGTTTAAACATTTTGTAAATTAAAATTAAATATACAAATTAAACACTAGGTTATTTGTTTCAAAGGTTTTATTAATTAAAAATTAACACTTGATACGTATTTCGACAATTTCTTGTCATCATCATCAGAATAGCTATTTGAGGCAAGGAAGTGTTAAAATGAATTAATGTTGTTTACAGTTAACGTTTTTGCTTGAAGAATAGACCTGAATAACACTTATAAAATTATTATAGTTATTTTTGATCCTGTGTTCAATAGACTTAGGTCTTGGAGTTCTTCCGGTTGTGGAGAATTTAGAAACTGCAGAACTTTATGGGATCTCGGAATTAACTTTTATGAATAGAGTTTGCGGTTATTTTCGTGGATATGGTACGGTGTTGCTGGAATAGTGGAGCTTTGGACACTATATAAACTGAGTGGAATTTGCTTTTTTTCCTCTACAATTTGGTGAATGACTAGAGGGAAAATAACATCTGGACTGGCAGCAGTCATTAATTATTTAACTGTAAAAAAAAAAAATATTTTTAAAATATCAAAAAATTACATCAAGTCTGTAAATAAAGAAGTGGAATCTAATTAATCCCAACCCAATTGAGAAACATGTCTCCCCCTATGTTGATAAGGTCGCACATCAATTTTTCGACTCATGGGGGAAGTTTGAGTTGTCCTATGTATATATTTTATACATACATATATATATATCCCAGGTCAAAACGATCAATCAATTCACAAAGATGTTGTTGGCTAATGGCCTATGCAGTCAAAGCTATTGGGAGATAACCGTTTTTTTTTTTTTTTTTTTTTTTTTTTTTGAAAAATGCAAAGTTCAAAAGGCTCTAGATACAAAACGCTCTTTTATTTATATAACGAAAGCTTATCTAAACGAACAAATAAATGCATTGCAGTAAATCAATATTAAATAACAATCTGTTGTTTGATAACAAAATACTTTGATTTCTAATATTAATAGACTAATATCATTCGCATATTCATAGAGTATATAAAATTCCTCCCCCCCCCCTTTGAAAAAAATAGTTAATTGAAAGAATTAAAAATAATAATACTCTCTCCGTCCCAGAATAGTTGAATATTTTTCTGCTGATTACTGGTACTGATGATATAATTTTGTTTTAATATTTTTCAGAGATTTTAGATTGGTATCCCTCATTAATATTAGCTTGACAAATACTCCCTCCTTAAGTTCAGCATCCCTCCCATATTAATTTTCAAATGTTGCTTCGGTTTGTATTAAAAAATTGCAATGAAATAAATGAATGAAAATAACAGGTTTATAATATTGTAGTGCAAATACAGGTACAATACATCAATACAATATAGCAAGGTTAATTTAAATATTTCATTTTTTTTGTTATTATGCTTTTTAGGCACCTGGGGTCATTCATCAATTAATGAAGAGAAGAGTGTGCTATATAAGCGCATGCTCTAAGAGGCATGGTATTTTGCTTTCTCTATTAAAATTCATTTTTTTGCAAGTATTTAATTTTAATTTAAATGCAAAACAAGAAAAAATGGACTAAAAATGAACAAAGAATATTCTTCTAGTTTGTTTTGTCTCTGCTAATACAGTAATCAGAATAAAGGTCGATTCACATACATCAGTCACGTCACGTCCTTTACAAAAGATGAGATTGTAGCCACCCTGAGTATCTTCTTAGTAACAGCCGATATCATCATGACCATATCCACCATCACCTCTGTTCCAGTCGACGCCGCCATCGTCATCTCCATCCCATTTGGCAACACCTCCGTCGTATCCGTCACCTCATCCACATCAGCTTCAATCGCCACCTGCTCCGAACTTTCCATTCCAACCATCATCCTCTCCAATCGCCATTTGGCAACACCTCCGTCGTATCCATACTAGTCGTCACCTCAGCCACATCAGCTTCAATCGCCACCTGCTCCGAACTTTCCATTCCAATCATCATCCTCTCCAATCGCGGTCTCCTCTGTTTCTTCCACCATTTCAACCCCCTTCGCCTCCACTTCCTTTTCATCTCGTACTTTCATGTCGATCTGCTTCATCCTCTCACGCTGTACGGGCATCGAATCAACTATCTGAATTCTCTGCAAAGCTCCATACCCAAGAACAATGCATACCCGAGTAGGTTTTCCGCTCACCTTGTCGCCTCCGCCATCCTCTTCATTGCCAGATCCTCCTGGACCACCAATTTCACCGCCAAGATGACTGCATTCAGATCCTCCTGGATCTCCATTACCATTCACTCCAGTTTTCTTTAAGGCTTGTGATGTACATTTCTCCCTTGACGCAGTTTTCATCGGAGGGATCATAATCCTCAACAATACTCCTTTCGAGCTTAATGGAAATTTCATCCTGTTCTCTTTTTAGATTTCGTAAAAATTTAAGAATTTCTTATATTTGTGCCATGTTTCTTTTCAAAATTATCTCACTTCTGACACCAAATGTTACATATGAGGCCTCGGAAATAGCAAATCAGAAATTGCACAAGTTATTAGAGAACAAAAAAACAAGCTATTTATTAGAAAAACTAAAAACATATACAAAAGTCAAAAATTATAATAAACTCTATATCCTATGTCAACAGGTTTGCCATATCGACAATTTCGCCCCTTGACTTTCTAACAGTACAATGAGTTGGTATTTAGTTCCTGGAATTGCTCAGGGGCTCACATCTTGTGGGTACGTGGATGGCGACCACGAGCTACCCGAGCTGGGACTGGCAGTCCTACTCTTTGCATGTCAGTCTCTTCCTTCCTCTTTTCAAAAGGCGTCAGACCGTGCGACCGGCCGGCCTTTTCTTTTCCTTATTCCTTCCTCCACATGAACCGCCGAACCCGCACAGCGGAATTAAGGCAAAGATAGAAGAAGAAGAAGATTTAGTTGCTGGAAGATAGTCAACCAATATGACCTTTCTCACTATTTGGATGTTATTTTTAATTCCCCTTTTCGGCTGCAGAGACCGTTAGAGTTGGGCAAAGCTTGTTTAGACCGATTTCCGCATTTTTAATATCTCTAAAAATTATTAATAATATTGATAATGCCTGGCTAGATCTAAAAAAAAAAACTAATTAATCCAACATCCATTGTCTATTTATTATTTGGGTTGCCTAACTTTCAGCAGCCCATTGTCGACAGTCACGTTTTGTTTTTTATTTAATTATTTTACAATTAGGCCTACTCTATACAATTCACGCGAAAATTTTCAATTTCCTTTTGAAAAAAAAAAAAAAAAATTAACAGTAAAACAAAAAAAAAATTAACCTTTCACAAAGAGTTTGAAATGAATTATTTAGGAATATCAATATTTTGTTTTTAATTATAAAAAAAAAAAAAAATTCATTTAAAAAAAAATAATAAAAGGTCATATTCTATAAAATTCTCAGTAATTTAATATAGCTACAGTATATTCAATATTTACGTACTGTACGTATAGCCTTTATATTAAAATGAAAATATATTTTTAAATATACTGTTATTTAATATTAAATATCACTAAATGAATATCAAATGAATTTTTTCATATAATCAAAATATTAAAAAATCTGGTGTGACTGATCTCACAGCATATAACTTTCTCTTTGATTGAAAGTTATATTCTGTGATTGTAGCACTATATTTTTAGTGTCAACATATTTAGTTTCCATATTTTTTCGGCACCTTAGACTCTATAGACTTTAAACAATAAATAAATATAAATATTACGATATAAATAAATGCAAATAAATTTATTTACACCACAAAGATGCGAATTTTTATTTAAGTCTTTGTAGAATCCAAAGCCATTTATATTTATTTAAATTAATTGTCAATTACGTTTTATCGCCAAGCAAATTATTCACCATTAGATCATGAAAAAACAGCTCTACTTGAACTTTTAACTTCGATCAAATTATCAAAAAGTAATGGACGACTTTCGACTTTCGACTACTAAGCCAATAAGTCTCTAAATAATAAGCCTATATTTTGTGTAAGAAAGTCACAAAAATGTCAATAATTCCAACATTATTATCCCGATTCCCATCAAATTTTAAAAGAATAAAATGCCTAAAAATATTGCAAATAACATCCAATTCCAGATATGTGAATAGTAAAGTAAAAAATCGAAAAAACTGAAAAAATACATCAGTAAAGCGCTAGTACTTTTTGGCCGATTTTATTTAAAAGCTTCGTGTTACGTCTAGGTGCGTGCCTAACTTAAATATAAAATTTCAACCTCGTAACTCATTCCCTTCATGCTTAAAAAACCTCCCCACGAACACACACTTTTTTGGACCTCAAAACATGTATGTATGCATGGGCGTACCCAGCGAGGGGCAGGGGGCAGCTGCCCCCCTAGAAGCAACAAAAAAAATTAAATGTTTATAAAGTGATGAAACGAAACAAAATTGGTGGATGGCGACGGGGAATGATTCTTTTTGTTAGGACTCGAGGGTTTTTAGGCCTTTAATTCGAAGGCTTTACCTCTCTATATAAAAAATAGCTCTGTCACAATCTGGACGACCATGATCTGCCCCCCCTGGACGACCATGATCTGACCATGCCCCCCTAGATTTGATCCTGGGTACGCCCATGTATGTATGTGCATCAAAATCTAGACATAGAATTTTTGACACAATCTCAATACTTTCTCTTTCTATATACTTCATTTATATGATATGAGAAAGTAAAAATGATAGATACAGCCTACAGGAGATCCCAAAACGTGCATTTCTGTCAACATGAGTGTGATTGCAATACTTTAAAAAATATAAATATTATAATAGCGAAAAAAATATTTGACAAAATTCTTAAAATAAAATTAAGGGTTTTATTTATTTTAGAAATTAAAAAATATCTCGAATTTGAGCCCTCGGGGCTTGGTGTAGGGGTTAGCGTGCTAAACTCGTATACCAAAAGTCGCGGGTTCGTACCCCAGGCAAGGGCGGATACAAGGGGGGGGGGCAGGGAGTAATCCCCCCCCCCCCCCCCGAGATTTGAAAAAAATACCTTTTTTTCGCAAAAAAATTTATTTTTAACGTAAAATTTTAAAAATTAATACAGTCATACATTAATAGAGTCCCGTTAATCTGAACTAATTGGGACCAAGGGTCGTTCGGATTATCGGGAAGTTCGGATTAACCGGAATCGTAAGCTTGAATTAGTTAATTTTGATAATAAAGTCGTATTTATAACTTTGCAAACCGTGAAGCTTGTCGGTGATATTAAATTCTAAATAAATATATATTATTTTTTTTTAGGTTGTGAAATTACGTTCCTCCTTATACAGTTTATTACTCATTCATATTAGTTGTAAATGCTTATACTATTTCTCTATTTTTTATAATTCGTATTTTTTAATACAATAAAGTTCCTTTAATGTCTAATTTTCATTTATATTCCTCTTAAAAAAAAAAAAAAATCTACTCAAAAAGAGTTCGGATTAACCGGAAGTTCGGATTAGCGAGGTTCGGATTACCGGGACTCTACTGTACTTAAAAATTTGATTTGTATTTATATTCTGGCAAACAAGTACAGAATGCGCCTTTAAATTACTGAAATTAAGAAAAAATAGTGTGCTGTGCGACGAATCACACCAGATTGCCCCCCCCCCGAGAAACACCTCTGGATCCGCCCTTGACCCTAGGCAGTCCGATGATTTTATTTAAGCCACTTGGATGGCTTAAATAGAAATGCCTGAACCCCCAATAATATATATTAATTACAACGGTTATCGTCAAAGTCTTAAATGGCCTAAGTTGCCGAAAAGACTGTGTGAATGTTTGTGTGAGTGTGAGTGTGAATGAGAAAAAGTGTGAATATCGAATTTGTTATTTCAAATGATTTCATTTTTTAGTAAAAAAAAAAAAAAAGATTTGGCCACGGGCACGGATGATAAAATATTCGGTCTTGTAACTTGTTTAGGTGTTGTGTTGCATAATTCAGTTGGTCCGAGAGCCAATCATGTCCTGAATGGGCTACGCGTGAATCTTTCAGTCCAAGTTGAAACTTTAATCAGGTATCCTCGGCATTTTCATGACTACCTCTCTCTCCCTCATCACTCTCTCCCATTTCCCACTCTAGCGTTGATTTTGTCGCCTTTATTTTAATAAATGTAAACAACACAAAACCTTCGAGTTATAAAAAATGAGTTTTTTCACATTTAATCTGAGATGTAAGAAAAGTTTTGTGAAGTTAACAACTTAATAAAAGGCATCATCTATTTATATAATTCTCTAATGTCCGTCTCTCTGTCTGTCTCGCGTTTGGGCAACTTCCAGCCAGTGGCGGATCCAGAGGTGTTTCTCGGGGGGGGGGGGGGTAATCTGGAGTGACTGGTCGCACAGCACACTATTTTTTCTTAATTTCGGTAATTTAAAGGCGCATTCTGTACTTGTTTGCCAGAATATAAATACAAATGAAATTTTTAAGTATTAATTTTTAAAATTTTACATTAAAAATACATTTTTTTCAAATCTCAGGGGGGTAATTACCCCCTTTACCCCCCACCCCCACCCCCTTGTATCCGCCCTTGCTTCCAGTTGGAATTTCGAAACCAAATTTTTTACGCTTAAAGATGACCTTCTAGGGATTACAGGAAAATTATTTTCATCCCTAAATTCATATAACTTTTTAAGTTATTAATTCCTAAAGTTACGATTTCTCCCATAGGAAATGTATAATATTTATGTTTATACGCCTTCTCACAATTAAGAAAAAGCAATTGTCCGCAGCAGGCGGGCCCGAGCCCGCTGGGGGGGTCCAGGGGGCGAATCTTCCCTGTCTAGACGCTCAAGGCGGGCGGCACCGCTTTTCATAATTAAGAAAAGGCGAGAGTCCGCCGCTGGCGACCACGAGTTACCCGAGCTAAGGCTGGCATTTATCCTTTCTTTTATGTCAGCCTTTTTTCCCTTTTTCAGGTCTCATTTCTTATAAAATATTTATACGGACCCCACATAGGGATAAGACCAAGATAGAAGTGTTTTAAGCCTTATACTGAACTTTGGGTCTTTGCTAACTAACTCCGACTTGAGCTCTTATTTGGACCCTGTTATGCAATAGTGAGTCAAGCGCCAAAAAAAATTAAAAATTGAGTTAAGCAAGGAATATTGTTTCAAATGCTATAATTAATAGTATTTTTTATGAAATATGTCCTAAAAAAATTGATATTTAATGTTACTTGCACAATTAACAAAAAAAAATTATATATAATCCAATGAAAATAAAAAACTTTAATGTTAATTTTTCTCAAAACTCGGTAGCTGGCGCTTGACACACTAATGCGTAACGGGGTTAATTTAATCATATGATTAGCTTAACTACATGGGAAAAGACTCGAAAATCATAGTCAATAGGATAGTTAATTAGAAAAGACACTGAATACTCATTTAAGAGAAAATAAAATTTTTTTTTTAAATAAAAATTTGGTTTAGTAGAACGATTAAGCTGTCATGATAATAAAATGTTTTTTTTTTTTTAATTTGAAATTAAGTCATAGAGTAACTATACGTTCTTGAAATTTTTCCTTTTTTTTTTATGACGACGCCTCCTGCACTCATAACCCTCTCTTAAAGATTTATATTACCCTTCCGGGTGGCGTTGGTGGCGTCAATACTAGGAGGGGGACATGCTCTTTTCCATTTGGCCTCGTCGGTTCTCTCCCTTGGGTGTGGGGGGGGGGGGATCCTCCATCCCCCACCGGGTTATCATGATCCCTCGATAAGAGACTCAACTCTATAACTGCGTCGTGCAAATGTATGTCAGGATAACTTTCTTTATAATACTCTTTTAAAATGAATTTCCAGTTCTTCTTTTTTCTTAAGGGACCTTCTTTCTTTTTTTGAGGGGGGGGATTCCCCTGGAATGGCTCCCGGGAGATCTCCTGGCTACTACCTGCCTCTGTCACATCCATCTCGAGTGCGTATACATTTGCAGGTTGTTTTTACAGTCTGGGCATCTGGGAATTTGCGAGTTGAGTGAGAGATAGAACCAAAAAGGAAGCCCCAAACCGAATCAACGCGATCGTGTCGCAAAACCATGACGTGACACGAATTACTAAAGAAACGTGAGAGATGAACGCAAAAGTGGATATTTTCATCTCCCCCAAACTCTTTTTGTCCATCTTCAGTAATAAACATCTATTCTTTTTATTTAAATTAAGGTTAATTATAAACAAAACAAAAAAAGAGATGTCTTTTTTGCTGTTGTATAGTTAATAAAGAAAAATAAATCTCTATGGACTGCAGACTCTTATCTTAATTAATAAACAAATTTGAAACATAAAAATCACTAATTGTGAGTGAAAAATTGACCATCCAGCGTTCCCATTCTATTTATCCTGAAAAATTTAATTGTTCCTTAATTTTTATATAAGGGAAAAGCTCCTATTTTGGGGAGTTTTTTTTTTGGCTCGCTATAAAAGAACAATCGAAATAAATAATTTAACACAGACGCCAAATATACTTTATTATTCTCTTTAGGAAACATGTACCATGATATGAATTTTTGAATTTTGTATAGAAAAATTTCTCCGGCTTTTTTCGGTCGACTCCAGCTTTTTTCGATTGGAATCTCCGACTTCTCCCGCATTTTTCATTCGAAATCTCTGGCTTTTTTGGCATTCTGAGAAGCGGAGAGACATTGGTTCGGATCCCTGTACGTGTATTCACTGCATTTATTTTCTGACACTGAACATTGACTAATTATTATTTTATTTAAAAAAATCTGGTGTGCCTGGCGCACAGCACACAACTTTCACTTAGCTTCGGTAATCGAAAGTTGTGTACTATGCTTGTCACAGCAGATTTTGTCGACATGTATTTAGTTTCCGACAGTACGGATCATTTGAATTCACATGTAAAATTTATAAGTACTGTATATGAGGAAATATTTATATTTTTAACAAGACGTGTGAGTGTTTTTTTATTGATGAGGCCAAACATCCCATGGCCCCCGGGAATCGAACCCAGGATCTCCGCCTTTCCGGGGCATAGGCGTGCTATCCATTGCACCAGGCCACCGGACCCTCGACCTGCACCAATAAAACTCACTTCCCCTTATATGCAGTTAGTCGCGCAAGTTACTAACTCGTAACGAAATTTAGCTATTTATATTTTGTTACCATGGCAACCATTTCTCCTATGTTTTCTATGGAGTACAAGAGTAAAGTGGTCTTCAGAAGGTTTCAATGACAAAATGAGAATATACATTTTAAAGAGAATTTATTTTTGAATTTAAAAAAAATCGTTAGAGCGAATTTAGAGAAAATCGAAAAAAAAACTTAAAAAAGTACATCAGTAAAGTACTAGTAGGGGAGAGGGCGGGACATTGGGACAGTACAAATAAAATTAGCTGTGTATAGTTTGGCTTTCAATATTATTGATCATATAATGTTATGTTGTTGAGACTGATAAATGCACTATCTATTGCCATAGGCTTAGCGCTTATTCACCAATAGATGAATTAGATTTTTGCAATTTTCCAAAAAATCCAAATTGTCCCAATGTGCCTCTTGGGTGAGGTAGATTTGGACAGTGAAGAGGCAGATGTGGACAAAAACAATTTGTTTTGTTCTAAAAAAATAATTTGGTGAATAAAGGTGGCACAATCTAACACAGTGGTTCCCCAACTCTTTCTGGAAGCTGACTAACACCTATCGTCCCCCTTTTCATTTTCATTGTATGTCTAATTTTAATCTAAAGTGTAAATAATAATGCAGTTTTATTATTTTAAACAATTTTGTTACCGTAGATATCAGTAGCGTAGCCAGGATTTCTGCTTGGGGGGGGGGGGGGCCCAAAAGTTTTATGAACCCCCCCCCCCCCCCCCCTTCTCCAAGAAACTTAAAGTGGAGAAATTTTTTTAGATAATATAATAATTATAAATAAAAAACAAATAAAAAAAGAGAAAAAAAAAATACAAATTAAAATCAATTAGTAAGATTACAATATCAATCAATATATCAGGTCGGATATATTCCACAATCAGGACTGCAGACAGGGGAGGCAAGGGGGGGGGCTATATCCCCGGGCCCGGGCACATTGCGTTCCCACCTTAAAATTCTAATAAAAAATAATTTTCATGGTTAAAATTTCAATTAAAAAAAATCATTTTCAGGAATTTTTTTTCCTCAGGGGGCCCGGGCCTTTTAATCTCAAATCAATCTTTTTCACGACTCAGGATAGCTAATAAAAAATACGGTAATAAAAAAAAAAACGTTTTTAAAAAAATGCTTTTATTTAAATCGAACTAAAAAGAGATAAATAATTTAATTCATTTGTTCTTGTTAAAATTGTTGAATATTTATAACTTAAAATAAAAGCGTGGGGCGCTTCAGGGTTATTCCGAGGCTATAGACAATTCCTTAAGCTATTAATGAGCGCCCCACGCTTTTATTTTAAGTTATAAATATTCAACAATTTTAACAAGAACAATTAAATTATTTATCTCTTTTTAGTTCGATTTAAATAAAAGCATTTTTTAAAAAGTTTTTTTTTTATTATATTTTTATTTTAATCTTTTTAGTCTTTTTTTATTATTATAGAGTATTAAGAAAGCGTGAGGCATCAAATAAAGTACCACATTAGTTTGGTATATTTTGGTAAAACCCAACTGATGATTAGCGTCATCAAAAATGAGCCTTAAATGTGAAATTTCCCACCTCTAGCTCATCGGAAAGTCTTTTGAAATTAGATTAATACGTTTCAAATAAAGTACCACATTAGTTTGGTATATTTTGGTAAGTAGCCCCGGGGCCCGTCAAGTCTGTTTCGTCCCTGTCCACAATATAATATCTTAAATATTATATATAATTTCTTATTTATTAGTGTCCACATGTGCCTCTCGCTAGATGTCCCAATCTACCTCAATCATGTTTATAAACAAAATGAGGCTATACAAATAGCTAAAATAAACAATTACATCTGCATGTACCGAAATAGTAAGAATAAACAAGTCTACTTATCTCTAATATTTCAACTGTCTTTATTCAAACGTTCATATGAAAAATAATCGACCTCAAACGATTTCCGATTTTTTTACAACGCAGGACAAATATGATGTAGCAACGTGTAACTAGCTATGGCGTAGCTTGACGCTGTTAAAATTTTTCTATAATAAAATGGGCACTTAATGCACCCTAATGGTCAAAGAGTAAAATCTAACTTTACATTTAGTAGCGCTAAAATTCGAATGTCCCAATGTGCCTCGTGTCCCAATGTCCCGCCCTCTCCCCTACTCTTTGGTTGAAAAGCTTCGTGTCACGTCCCATGGGGGTGCCTAACTTAAATATAAAATTTTAACCTTCTAGTTCTTTTTGTTCTTGAGATATTTTATTCACAGACACATACACAGACAGACAGACCATCTCGCGAAGACCACTTTTTTGATTCAGGGGACCTCAAAACCATCCATCAAAATCTCGACATCAAATTTTTGACATGAATCCAATACTTTCTCTCTCTATATATTAAATAACATATATATAGAGGTAAGAGAAAGTAAAAAAATCCCCTTTTGATGTAGTGTTGATTATTCTGAACAGAGAATTTAATCGTTCATACTTCTTGACACCTCCTATTATTATTGAACTATTCTTCGAGTCAAAATGAGCGAGATGAAGCAAGAACTCAAGAAAAGGGGAGGATTTCTTATTGGCATTTCAGACAGGTAAAACGACTTTATCTTATCCTTTCACTCTCTCTTCGCTTTTGCATTCAAATCTCGGTTTTTAGTAAGTTTTAGAACGATTAAATCCCGGGGAGCTATAAAAATAATAATAAGAATAAAAGTGATTGAGACTTTAAATAGTAAAATTAAATTGTTCACTCCTACTTTCTTTCTTTTCCGTACTTCCTCTGAACCGCTCGCCAGAGATGGAAACCTGAGTTATATATTCCAAGGTGTGAATTGATTCAATATATCATTCCTTAAGTTGTAAAAAAAAAAAAATTATTTTAATAAGGAATCTAATCTGTCTGTCACAAGTTAAAAGATTGAAAAAAAAAAAAAAGACAATTTAGATTTATAGAAAAGAGAAATTATTAAGGATTATAATCAAAAGGACGACTAAAAATATAAAGAAATTTTTATATGTTTTAATATTAACGCTTTCATACTTCAACAATAAAACTTTGATGTGGTTTATTTGTGGTCTATAAAAATTCATATCACAGCAAACTCTTTAAGGATGAGATCTATAATTCACGTTTGAAATATATCTCTTTTGATCTCCCCGAGTTACCTTACCACTAACGATTGCAATATATAGGCCCTAATTCATTATTTTTGTATTATTATTTTGTACAATTTTTAATTAATTCTGGGACGAGTTTATTATTTTTTGTAGAAATTACAAACGTTAGATTATAAGTTACAAGTATTGGAACCAAGGTCTTTTACTCAGTTTACAGTAGGGGGAATTGACAGAATTTGTCACCCCTAACGTAACAAAATTGCGTTATAGCGCTCGAGGGTAGGCGGAGGAAGGCGAGGCTAGACGGAAGCTCCCCCACTGGCTCTAGAGAATTCGCTTTCTCTCTATCTCTTTCTATATTATTTAAAAAAAAGAAAATAATTATTTATTTTCTTTTTTTTATTAAAAATTAACTATTTAACACTTGATACGTATTTTGACACTCATGGAAACTCATGGCCGAGTGTATTGGCCAAAAAAGATTACATCCTATTTTTTCCTTGACTTATTCTATAAGTATGAATGTTTATCTGACTCCATTTTGTTTGATTAAATTATTTTTATAATTATAAATTATTTGAAATTAAAAGGTTGAATAATGAAAATGCAGTTTTGTAATCTGACGTATTAGCTTTAAAATACTTAACGAAAATAATATAATACAGTTTTGAAAAATAAACATTAGAATTATTAATAAAATATATAATTGTCTTTAATATAATGATATTAAATAGATAGAAATATTCGAGATAAAAAGATAATTAAATATTTGAATTAAGAGTTCAATTTGAGGAGATTTACTCTTAATATGAGATTAATAATTGTTAGATTAAATTTCAGAAGTTTGTACTTATTAGATGACGTAAACTTTATATATGTTGTCATTAAATTAACAATTTTAAGAATGATGGATTTTAATATTAAATAAAGGATTGTTCTTTGAATAATAAAGTAATAATTAGAATATTTTTTAAAAAGCTTAATATACATTATTACAATTTTTAGAAGCTCTTTAGAATGTATAATTCTCATTTTACCCTTGAAATCTAAGGAAGCACACTTTACTCTTGTACTTTAGAGGAAAGATAGGAGAAATTGATTTGCCATGATAACAAAATACTAAATACTTTTCCATATTTATAAATTTCACATCTTGACTTCAAATATCGAGACAAAAAATCTGATATGACAAGAACGGAACACAATTTTCAATTACCAAAGCTAAAGAAAGTTGTGTGCTGTGCTCAAGTCACATTTCACTTAATCGAAAATTTTTTTTGGAATGCCTTCCTCTTAGAACACACTCATAATATATATCTCATAATATTAAAAAAAAAAAATTCTAATAAGATTTTACTCTCTTTATAAAGACAGAATAAAGATGGAGGTGGTACAAAGATGGCCCCCTCTCATTCCCCACCTCTTCACCCTTAAACTTGAAAGATTTCTTGTTCATAATTAAAAAGAAAATTATTCATAATTAAGGTTGTTCGGATAGTACATCGTAAAGTCATAATAGAATCTAAATTTTTTTTTAAATAAAATTAAAATTTGAATGTAAAAATTCCTTATTATAATTTAGTCGTGACCTATCATAGTTTATAATTGGATTAAGTTAATAATTTAATTACCAAAAATAATAAATGAATGACTTTTTCGACTTGAGTAGTTTTTCCAGTAATATAGAACTGGCAACATTACATTCATCATCTCTATTTTAAATCTTAAACGCCTTAATTTATTTTATTTAATATATTATAATGTTTAATGCAAATCAGTTTAAACACAATGGACGATTTGCGAGAAAAAACATTCGCAAAAAATTGAAAAAAAAAAAAAAAAAAATGTATCTGACATAGAGATAAGACACCCATGCTATGCGACGTTGCCAGGCTGGTCTGACTCTCGAAGAATTCATTATTTTTAAATATTAGCGACTGTCATTTTGGAGAATTTTTTGACTTTCTTGTTAAAATATCTTTAAAAGCGGTCAGCAGAAACTTTGGTTTTATTTTTAACGTATTCCTCGGAAGTGAATTAATAAAATGTATGATTTTTTGTTTTTGTATCATTTGCACAAGATGCCTATTTAAATTCAATATGTGTGCATTTTGTCGACATTCCCCATAAGCTTTATGGTAATTTCAATTTTTTAAAAATTAATTACACGATAACCTGTGTCAGATCTGCTTCAAAAATTTTATGCGTATTTGATAGTGATTAATAACATATTAAAAATTAGCTTTTAATCTACTCAAGTGCTTAATGTCCGAACAACCTTAAAGTCAATATGTTTTTTTTTTTTTTGCCAAGTCTAATTTCTAACTTTTCCTTGAGTAATTTACTTTTCACCAATTTATTATAATTATTATTAAATATTTA